>JAADVQ010000022.1:0-86019 GCA_023335835.1 Elongisporangium senticosum | reverse complement strand
GTATTGAGTCAGGTCCAGATTCTTTTGTATCGGACTCTGTGGCCGAAAGGTTAAATCATTTGACGTCTCCGTGGTGGGATATGATGAAATTGGTGGGAAAAGATCTCGAGCTCCGCGATAAGGATGACAACAAATCGCCTAGTGTCAACACCTGTCCGGTCAACACAAGCAGATGGACGCTCGAATCGGCCTCCAACGTGCGGCTGCTGGACCGACTGCTTGCAACTTCCGCGAGTTGCGTTTCCTCCACAGCATCGCGGTCGCTTCTCGAACAGGAAACACGAATGGGCTGCACTGGTGGCAGACCAAGTACCTGTCAGTCTACTCAGACGACCTTGCCATTCTCATCGCTCGCACCGCAACCTTCAGGAGCCATCTCCACTTGCTCAAGTGGCTGTACGACGTAGACGGACATGCAGGCTATCGATCGCGTGCAAACGCCTCTGGCCTGCTCGACCGCAGATATCGTTCATTGGGTGACCGCACATCGGTGCGCTTTGCAAATGGACGTTCACTTGAAGGAAGCAGAGAGTTCATCCAGGGGGGGCCCAATCCAACAGCAGACTACACTGGCGCCTTTCAAGCAGCCGCAGAAGCTGGCCATCTACATGTCGGGAAACATTTGCTGTTGCAAGATACAGTGGACCAGAAAGCTATCGAAAAGGCGTACAGAAAAGCATTCAACAATGGCCATTCGCTGGTTCTTGAACGGTTTCTGAGCAAGGACCAAGAGCTTGAGCATCAGTGCTGGATAAACCGTGCGATGAAGCGGGACATAGCTCTCACGACGATCAAGTGGTTTATGGAGGAGCATCAGTAGCACAATGCTGATACCATCAAAAGCGTTTGGGCTGTGGTGAGTTTGGAAAGAGCAGCTCTTCTCGGAAACATGGAAGCTCTGGAATATCTCTACCAACGCATTCATGACAATATGCGTCGATGTTTAGTGTAGCAAGCGGCAGTATTGTGATCGTGGACTGGCTGCAAGTTCGTGGGATGGAGAGCAACAGAAGCCTCTTGAATGTTGCCGTGACAAAAGCAAATGTCGATATGTTCCAATGGGTTCAAGAGAATCATACAATTCTATTGGGGCGAGGTCATGGCTCACGCTGCGCACAAGGGACTCGACATGGTGAAATAATTTCACGAGAACCGATCTAACAAGACCACGACGCGTGCCATGGATTTTAATATGCCGGCGTTCTTGGTGAGCTGGATATTATAATGTTTCTTCATAAAAATCGCTATGAAGGATGCACAGCAAGAAGTGAAGCTGCTGAGCACGGCCACCTGGAAGTCGTCAAGTTTTTGCTTGCGAACCGCTCAGAAGAGAACGTAGCAGAAGCTATGGATTTTGTTGCACGCAGAGGGATTCTTGAGATTGTTCGATGGTTAGACGAAACCTGCGGATAAGTGTGACATGCAAAAGGCTGTACAGGCATCATTTCACAGCGAAGGACGCCGCGATATCACTGAATACGTTGCGCAACACGCTGTCTCCAATTTTGACGGGTTTTCTGTTAGTCTCGGAAGAAGCCAATGCCATCTCATAGCCCAGCGCAAATTTATCTGAATCAATTGAAACGCAACATGTATATTACGTGCAATCGACAACTGAGATCACAAGAGTTCGCAGTCTGATTCCTGTGTCCGTTGCTTCCTGTCAGGCTTGCGTGCTTTCGATTCTTGATTGCAATTCGCAGCAGGTATCTTGGACGGGCCGTGAGATCTGGCAGCGGGCGCTTCCACAGCCTGCTCTTGGCTTCTTGATTGGAGTCGTTTAACCTTTTGCGCTCCAATTTGATTGCCTCTGGTGGCCTCAGTTGACTGCAATCGCACGTCTGGCGTTTCGACTATATGTACACCAATTTCTGCAGCGCATCATCCAACGGGCGCACCACGAATCGCTGCGGGTAATCTCGCTGGATCTCAATATATTCGTCATGTAGCGAATGCAGCCAGGAATGAATTTCGACGCACCAACATTGTTTGAGAAAACTCTTCACAATAGCTGTAAAAGAGGATTCGCCGTCCACGAGGCATTTATCGCCCGTTACAATCACCAGGGTCTTGGTTTCTACGCCATCGTAACAGGTTTCCATGTAGAATTCATCATCCCTACAAACCAACAGATATTTCGGCGGTAGCGGTCCGGTTTCAGAGAGCAATATATCCTGAAGACGCTTTTGCATCATGGATTCACCGTTTGCTGCCGTTTCCTTCTGGATTTTCCAGCCAAAGTCTTCAAGCCGTCAAATCAACCAAGGATGGGTGGAGTAGTACACAGCCCTTTGTTCTTTATCCAAAGACGTATCGTAACCACATACGCGCTTTGTCAAGCGTGGGAAGCTAAGGCGCAACTCTTCCGCACTTGATGCACCAGCAATTTTCGGAAACAAATGATTGCAATAAAAGAACGGCAACGCTATTTTATCCATATCCACATCCACGAAGTGCTTGTGACTGTTGTATCGCGCTCGCCTTTGTCGTAATTCTGCAATCAGGCGTAGTTTTCGTTGTGCGATTGCTTGATCATCTTCTGCACGGTTAACTACGAATATCTCAGGGTGGCAATTGTGTGCGGTCTCCGCAATTTCATTAATGAATGAATCATCTTCTCCACTGGACAGTGAATCGTCTTCTTCGCTTGATAGCTCAGGCCCATTTTGTTCATCCAAATGATCACGGCGGTCAAATCTGGTAGTCCAACTCGTTCGCTCAATGTGGCTGAATCTGCCAGAGGCGCCGAGACTATTATCATCCACCGTTTTGGGTCCAAGGCGGTCAACTGCTTGTACTTCGTCAGTATCAAAGGATCGTGTCGAATCGAATTCAGGTGCCTCGTTATGTTCTCACCGCTTCATCAGCTAATAAATTCTCGTATCCAAATAGATGAACTCTAATTTGTGCGGATGTTCCACATTTAGTTGCTTAAGCTTTGGATTCCAGCATGTTGCCAGCATGAACACCTGATCAGACCAACCGAGCCGAAGGTAGTGTGAGAGCCTTTGCACGGTGGATGGAGCAATTTAACCTGTAACAATAGCCAGCGTTTTGTTTGCTCTATAAGATGTTTGTGGCTCTGGAAACGAATGTGAACCAGTTGCCTGCAAATTCTTATCCAATGAATCATCAAGTGAACGTCGGCCAATATCCCATCCCGCTGTCGTCCAAGCGCGAGCCTCCGCAGATTCACCAGGCGAAAATAATCCCAACCGACTCATCTCGACAGCGTTATCATCCCGTAGCAACTGCTTGAGTTTCACAGGATCCAGAGTCACATCGTTGATCGGAATCCCTGCAACCTCATCATGGCCATAGCGCGTTTGTGATCACACATGGCTGCGTACAGACTCGAGCAGAGCACTCAGATCCGCTGCGATTCTATCTTGAAAATGTGGGGCTAGAGAGAGGGGCGAACGAGCGACAGGCACTTCAATTGTGGGAACAGGCAATAAAGATGCGACAGTTAATGTCTAAGATCAAGTATACTTCCCAGTACATCGGGACCAGTTCACTGAGTGTCTCTCTGTTTGGCTGGCAAGTCTGCAGCTGTCGTGGTTCGAACAAGTATCTTTCCTTCATAATAAGAGGTCATTGATGGTTCTTGTGCTCTGATGGCAGACAACGGGAGGAGGAATGCGCATACGAAATGAAGATCAAGCAATGACTGAAAAGGAGCTGGAGGACTTGGTTATCGAGGCGTTGTACGACGTGTCTCTCAAAGAGGAAAGAGAAGTGAATAAGAGAATCAACGGGGCGGAGGAACTGCTGGCCGCGTGCAGTGAGATCCAGAACCTCGATGACCAATCACGCTATCCTCTGGTTCAAGAACAAATCGACATGCTCCGAAGACTTTGCAACATGAGCCTGAGATCTAACGTCCCAAGCGCCGTGGAAGCTGTGGTCAGGGGAGGCAGGCTTCCTGCTGTGTTGAATTTCATCCTGAACGCAGTGCTATGCCCGAAAATTAAGCCAAACCAGGTGAGACCATTGCTGGAGCGCTGGAGTGCATAGCCAATCGCATGGCTACCATAAGCGCGGACAGCGATATATTTCGAGCGGCATTCGCAAGGTTGGCCTTGATATTTTGTATCTGTCCGTCATGATGCTGAGTGTAACACGCATCGTGCAGCGCCAAAGCCCGCTTTGTAGCGTATGCGGAGAAGCTTCAGCCGGTTATACGGGACCAAATCATCGCTCTACTGGAAGACAACATTGACAGCGTATGCAACCAGCTGGTAGAATATGCGCGGGAGACCCATGCGTTTCGATCCATTCAGGAGCGGAAGTTGCGCTTGGGCAACATCTCGAGACGCTTTAAATGTGTTTTTGGGCGGCTGCAGTGGTCGGAAGAACAAGTAGTTGATGGCAAGGCGAGAGCTCCCATGGACACTCTGCATCAGGCGATTCGAAAATTTGCAGATCTACTTGTGAGGTCTGCGTCTTCGGACGCACAACACCTGTTCCAACCAGTGCGTCTGGCTTCCAAAACGTGTCCAACGCTGTCGCTTATGAATCGAAGGTACTGCTCTGGTTGCTATTATTAAATCGATACTAGAGTGTACGACTGACACATACAACTGCGCTTTATTCAAAAGCGAGATCGCTCAGGTGGAAGATTTCATTGTAGACTGGAAGCGCAACCGAGCGTTGTATCAGAGTGGAAACGTGACTGCGGTGCAATTCGACCATTCAATTGTGAATGGCACAGAAGAATCTATTCCTGCTTTGGATGTATCAGCTGGCGATTCCGATTCTGCAGACCATGCAAGTCCGAGCCCACAGCAAATATCAGATCCTTTGGCTCAGAAGAGCATAGGAGCATGGTTAAAAAGCATACAAACGCTCACACGCACATGTTTGAAAAGAACTCAGGTTTCAGCAAAACGACAAGATGGTTTTACTGCCATGAAGCGAGACGTCCAAGGTCTACTGCTGCTCTTGGCTAAACTGTCAAACCTCTCGACCGCAACAAATGCTAGCAAAACACCGGAGCTGATCGTAGATCCAGTGCGAAAGATATTAGTTATCCTTCTTGACGCGCTTAATGGGTCTCAATTATCATCTGCGGAAGTTGAGGGACTCGGAAATAAGTTGCTAAAAGGTATCGACAAAGCCTTTCAAAAGCAGCCGATCCTTCAGCCCTTACTTGCAAAGTTAAGGTGCCGATGACCATACATGGCGTTAAAACTAACGATCGTGTGTTGACATGTATTAGCGAGCAGCGTGTTCTTCTCAGCATCGTGGCGCAAGCCAAAGAAAATGAAAGTCAAGACAATGAAGAAGCATCGTAGTCAAGTCCTATATTGCAAGGCATTTAATAATGGCTTCACTTGCAAATATGTGGGCTACTAGTATGTCATTGAGTATGCATCAGCCGCCCGCATTTCATGGTCGCCGTCTGCAAAGCAGTACAGCTTTTGCCATGTAAAGTACAATACAAATGTTCAATCTTTTGAAGCCTCTATAGTGTTGAAGAAGCTGGAAAGAGATCAATGCACTAACTTCTTCTGCCACCCTTCGAGCGTCTTCTGTCGCTTCTGGCGGTGCTCGACCTTCTTGATTCCTACTGCATTCTTCAGCAACTTTTCGATGCATTCTGTGACCTTAGGGTCTGCACGTGGGTTCCACTCCTCGCACGAGTAGCTCATCACATCCGTGAGAATGGTCATGATATGATCGAACTGTCTGAGAGAGAATACATGGCTCTCCCATGCGTCAACCTCTGCCAGGGATACATCCAGTCCTTCCTGCACACGTCTCGTCAGCTTAGACATCGCTTGGGGCTCCGTCGTTACCGCGTTCGCTTTCTTCGCCGGGCTTGGGGCATTTTTCTTGGCTGCTGGCTCGCCGATTGTGCCATCGTCTTCGTCCTTTTCCTTGTATTCCGAGGTGAAATACACTTCCAATCGCTGCTCCTCACTGGGGAAAACAGAAGTTAGACAACAGTATATTAAGAGTAACAACGAGCAAGGAAACGTACCCATCGTTCATGCTGTGGAACGTGGGGCAGGCCTTGAACGCGGCCTTGAGGGCAGTGGTGAACTCTTCGAAGCGCGTGACTTGCTTCTTTGGTTCGCGGAACGACGTGATGATATCCACGATGACAGTATAGATCTGAGTGAGCTTCTTCATGCGGTTTTGCGAGGCCACTTCTCTCGCTGTCTGCTCGGAGAACTGGCAGTACTCCAGGATACTTGCAAGCCGAGCTGTGAGGAGCTTGACCTTGGACCTGCGCATG
Source organism: Elongisporangium senticosum (assembly GCA_023335835.1). Lineage (NCBI taxonomy): Eukaryota > Oomycota > Peronosporomycetes > Pythiales > Pythiaceae > Elongisporangium > Elongisporangium senticosum. Next base: position 79,775 of record JAADVQ010000022.1, on the reverse strand, counting down.
CCGCTCGAGAGCGATTTCATGTACTTGGCGAACGAGAGCGAGTCCTCGCACGTGGCGTCGATATTCCGGTGCACTCTGCCAGTCTGCGGGTCCGCAGTCAGCAATGTCGACGTGCTGGTAATGTACTCGAGCACTGCCTTTTGGTGTCTACAGGCGCAATCAATGCGGTCAGCAGACGCTTAAACGGACAGGAACTGGCAATAGAACTCACCTGGTCAGCAGTTTCTGCAGCGAAGCGCTCTTGCTGATCAGATCCGCCAGGGCGTCCGTGAGACTGATCATGGACGGCACGTGGTGCAACTGAACGCGTTTGTACTGCAGAAGCAGCTCCACAAGAATGTCCATGGACTGGACCAGACGCTTATCTTCGGCCGCGCGATCGATCTCTCTATCCGAAGAGCCCAAAAGGAGTGCAGCTACGCTCTGGAAGCTGCTGAGCATGGCGCCGACTGTGAGCTCGTTCTCAGCAGTCTTGTCGTCCTTCTTCTGCAGCGCAGTGCACGTGTCGTGGAACGCCTGCAGCTCTGTGGCCAGCTCCTGTTTGGTCTCTGCCTTGCTGGCCTTGGCGGCTTCCTTCTCCGTCTTCTTGCTCTTGGATCGAGGCGATTTCTCTGGCGCATTGGCTGAGGATGGCGCTTCGTCCGCCTGCTTCTCCTCTCGCTTGCGCTTGTCCTTCTTGGGCTTGTCCTAATGAGGCAGCACACACACACACGTGAGAGACTGTGTGCAGCAGCTATACACCGGTCCCAACGCTGCATCGTCACTATTACCATCTTCGGAGAGGCCAGTTTGCCTATAGAGGCCACCAGTTGCTGCTGCATGTCCTGCGTGCCGGCCAGCAGCGTTTCATACGAAGGCGACGTGCTGTAGACCGGCTTGCCCTGCGCCAACTGCCGCACGGTCTCCTGCATCTCGTGCATGCGCGCCATGGCGGCCGTCAGCTGCTGCACCTGCGCCTGCACCAGCTTGAGGTCCACACGCAGCACATCGTTGCTGTGCGCGGCCAGGTTCTGCGCATCGAAGCTCCTGAGAATGGCCGTGTACACCGCCAAGTCCATCATGGCCAACCAGCAAGTCACACGACCGGGTATCGAAAAGGCAAGTGGTACACTGTACCACTCATGGACCTGATAACAGCTTAGGGTCAATGGATTGATCCTACTTACTCTGGCGCAAAGCGTAACGCAAGCGCCTCTCTGCGGCCGTGTGGCCGTGTCCTCAGCAGACTTCTTGCGACTGCACGTGTGCGAGTTGTAGTAGACCAATCGCTTCTCGGCGCTAGTAGCAGCAGCAGACGTTAGACTCATGCGTACAATACCAGACTAAGCTCATGATGCTTCAGTACCTTTGGTTCATGCGGTGGAAGGCGGCCTTGACAGTGTCTGAAAAGTCCTGGAGGAATTTGATCTGGTCCACTGTGATTGTATCCAAGATGCAGCTCAGAATCCGAGTCAGTACCACCAGCCGAGTCGGCGACGTGTGCTCCGAGACCTGGCAAAGCCCAAGCGTGCTCTGGAAACGCGCTGCGATGAGCTTGGCGGCCGTGTTGAGACCATCTCGTGGCACGGATTTCATCTTCTTCGCGGCCTTGTGTGTGTCTTTAAGAACAGCGTCAACGTCCGCTCGCAACAGACCAGATGACTCGTCTAGCACCATCAGGTTTGATTGTCCAGCGTACTCCAGCAAAGCCTCGTGGTCTCTACGATAGCTCATCAAAGGTTAGCTCCAAAGCAGTGCGGTGGGGAGTTCGCCGTACCTGGCAAGCAGATTATTAAGAGACGCGCTGGTCTGACACAACATGGCGAGGTCGTTTGCCACATTGATTGTCGTCTCCACGTGAACCGCGTGGACGATTTCAATCGTCAGAAGAAACCCCAGCATGATCTCGATCGACTGGGCCATGCGGTCGTGTTGGCAGGCGACAGCGGCCACTTCTGGAGCGTCCTCAATGAGCTGGACTAATGACTGGAAGATGGCGATCATCTTGGCAAATCTGGCTTCGGAGGATTTGTTTGTGTTGTTCTGCCTCAGTCCAATGCAGATCTTATAGAACGCTCACAGCATCTTCTCCAACCGGTCGAGCGTCTCTGGATCGCCATTGTACGTCTTCCCCCGTGGTCTGAGTCCTTGGCAGGGACTCTTCAACTGGCGCTGAGTCTTCTGCTGCATCACTCCGATCTCGCTTGCGCTTTTCTTTCTTGGTCTTTTCCTGCAACAGTAAAGGACAGACACATCTGAGGGAGAATCCGACTGCATGATCACAAGCGTCAGTATCGTAATACCTTCTTTGGAGACCCTTGATCCTCCTCAGTCAGTGGCGTCGCTTGCAGCTCCGGATTTCCGTGCTCCGCTTTGTTCCTTTTCACACGCTTTGGTTTCTCTGCCGTAGCTGCGGGTGGTGATGGCGCTGCTTGCACCTGCTTCTCCTCTCGCTTGCGCTTGTCCTTCTTGGGTTTGGCCTAATGAGGCAGCAAGGGCATGAGAGCTGGCCAGCAACACCAGAAGAAACAGTCCGGGTACCAGCTTAGGCGAGGCCAATTTGCCCATGCTTGAGGCCAATTGCTGCTGTATAGCCTGTGTACTAGCCAACAGCTCGTCGAATGAAGACGTAGTGCTGTAGACCGGCTTGCCCTGCGCCAACTGCCGCACGGTCTCCTGCATCTCGTGCACGCGTGCCATGGCGGCCGTCAGCTGCTGCACCTGCGTTTGCCCCAGCTTGAGGTCGACACGCAGCACATCGTTACTGTGCGTGGCCAGGTCCTGCGCATCGAAGCTCCTGAGAATGGCCTTGTACACCGCCAAGTCCATCATGAAACCAAGGAAAAGGCAACCTATAGTGGTACATTGTACCAGTCCGAAGCCATTGGCCTTGTTAGTGACGAGGGATGCGAAATAGAATTTGGTGTAGCGTACGTAGGATTGAAACCAACTATAATGTTGTTTGCTAACGCTGTATTTCGAAACCCAGCGGGTTTATCGTTATGATAAGCGTAGCATGGGCTAATATGTGCTAGCTTGTCAGACTAAAGGCAGGACACAACGCATCCTGCTCTACTCAAGCAGATCGTGCCAAGCTTTGAGCGATTGCTGTCGTTTTGTGCGAAGCTCGCCCTTCTTGATTCCTCCTACACTCGCGATCATCCTGTCAATGCAATCCTTGACCTTGGCATCAGCACGCGGGTTCCAGTCCTGACCGGAGTACTCCAGCACGTCCGTGAGAATGGTCATGATGGTCCAACAGACTCAGAGAGCTTCTGACGGTGGTGTACCGGCACATGAAGGTGCTTTGATTGAGGTTGATCTATGCTCCGCCAGCCGGCGCATCTTGGAGGCTAATTGCTGCTGCAGTGTGTGGACGTTGATCATGAGCTCGTGGAAGCGCGGCGTGGCGATGATGATCTGCTCGCCCGGCGCCAGCTGCAGCCCTGCTCTCTGCACCTCGCGCACGCGCCCCATGACGCTCGTGATCTTCTGCAGCTCGCTCATGGTCCGCTGCAGCTCTGTATGCAGCGTGGCGTTGCTGTGGGTCGCCAGCGTGCGCTCATGGAGCCGCGCCAGCACCGCCTTGTACACCTTCGCCATACGTGTCGATGATTGGCCAAAAGTATAAGGCCAAGCTGCACGATGCACGCAACAATTATAAGGACGTGTAGCCAATCAAGAGACCCAGTGTCTCGCAAGCCACAAGCGTCAATTAGTTCTCTGTCACTTGTGCGACCAGGCGCAGTGTTGACTGATGCAGACCTCCTCTGGGTGCTGACCTCGTTTGGTCCTTATAATCGATTTCCCAGTCATGGCAACGGCACGATTCCTCTTCATGGACCTCAATGCGTTCCTCCGCTCTCTTGGAGAGCACACGGAGGGTCAATCGGCGGGGCTTAGCCGCCAGTCGTCTCTCACTGATGCCATCGTTGTTCCTAGAAAGCTCAAGCTCCTATTGGAAGGCGAGTGTGCGGTTGTCGCTTGTCGAGGAGGAAGTTATATGGAGCCATTTGCCACGGACGGCGAGGCTCTCAGATCTGCAGGCTGGGACACCAGCGATGCGCAGCAGTCTCAAGACGTTTGTCCAGGGGAACTGCTGCATGGAGCTCCATACCTTCCAGCGGTGCTGGCAGCCAGAGCTTGAGAAGATGAAGATGGCGTTTGCGCCGAGGTTTCAAGTCGTGAATATGGATGAGAAGATTCCTGAATTCGTAGTGCGTCGCCAGACTCTGGGCCAGAGAGCAAGTTCTACGGCTTCTGTTGCTCTGCCCAATGCGCCTACAGCCAACTGGAGGCGACCTAAAGCTGAAGGCAACTGGAGACTTCCTGGGACTGCTCTTCCTCCATCAAGTGCGCACAGTGGAAACTGGGTCAAACAGCGTTGGTCTGTGCTTCCTTTAGGAGTTATGGCTGCGAAAGACCGGTCTTTGGCTCTAAAGCATGGCCAGATGCTTGCAGCTCTTACCAAGAATCCGGTGCCAACAGACCAAAGTCGCATTGTTTTCATGGACGTTGACGACGTGACGGAGTCTCTCTTTACGAGTCAGCACTTGTACTCGGAGTTCCCAGAAGCCACGCGGACGCGAGATCTTCGGCTGGGCTTCCAGCCATTGACAGATCACGTTTGCGGTGAGAATCGGTTGCTTGTGAAGAGTCAGTTGGCCCTTTTCGCCTCAACGAATCCGATTTTGACTCGGCTCCTGCCACGATTCGGCTGGAATCCGATGGGCGGAGGCGACTCCTGTACGTTGATGGACTTGAAGCTTGCTATCAAGCGGTTCGAAGCATTGGACCGTAAGGCACTGGTCATTGTAGGCGGCAATTGCCACAAGCTTAAGTGCGACAGCGAGGCCTTCCAACAGCTCGTGGCCGATTGCCTCCAGAGCGAATGGTGCGTTGAGATCCACTCGTGGCTGCACTCACTTGACGAAGGCTTTATTGAACTGCAACGCGCGTACCAGACCCAGCTCGTGGTGCGTCCGCTTGACGATGTGTTGCGTACGATTGTGCATGCCGTGCTTCCAATCGGCGGTTCTCCTGAGAGTGGGAAGGAAGAACCTGCGAAGGTAGCCGTGTATAAACTGCTTGAATCTCTCGACCGGATGCAGAGGACGATCAAGAGAAAAGGGATGGAAGTATCAGTGAGTTGATCCGGTCAATAGCCGTTGGACTAACGACAGTTAATACATGTTGCCTTTGAGTATGGAACAAAATGTAGCCATTTGGGTTATATTTCGTTCGTCCACAGTACTGTCCTCGGTGTTTCCGCCAATCAAATGGCGAGTTGTAACAATGGACCAAGCAATGGTGGCGACAGACGTCTACGCGGCCATCCTGGCGCGTGCCGATCCGGCCACGCTGGCCAAACACAGCAACGCTGTGCTGCAGGCGAATCTTCAGCACGTGCAAGATGCAGTCGCGCAGCTGACGGGCGCCATGGCGCATTTCCACGAGGTGCAGAAGGCTGTGAAGCAAGTGGCGCAGGGCAAGCCGGTCTGTGGCACGACGGCTCGGTTTGACGAGCTGCTAGAGAGCTCACAGAGCACGCGGCAGCAGCTAGCAGACCAAATCGGCAAACTGATCTCTCCTTTGACGGTGTGTAGCATTCCTTTGGAGCTTAATGGAGAGGGGGCTAAGCTCTGTGTCGATACAGGCACTGCATACAGTCAAGCCCAAGCACGAGAAGCGCAAGCGAGAGGGGAAATCAGAGACGGAGGCTTCTGGATCCAAGCACTTAAAGAACGCGTCCAGCGAAAAGCTCAAGGCTATAGAGACGAACAAGGCGGTGAGCGAGGCAGAAGCCAAGGCCGCAGGCTCGATCGAAGCCAAGATCCAGGCCTTGCTAGAATCGTGTCAAGAGATGAATGAGTCCGAGCAGCACGCGCTGACCAAGCCGACCATGAAGCGCGTTCTGTACCAGTTCCACATCATTTGCGAGCGCGTGTTGGGCTCTCCGTTCGAGAGCGTCGTGGAATTCGCAGCGCGAGAGCCGCGGCTTTCGCAATCGGTGGAGATCATCGCAGAATCCATCGGGCAGAATGAACTGAAGCTGCACAATGCCCCGGAAGTGGTCAAGCTGCTTGAAGTGATCGCCAAGGTATCGACAAAGTACGAGTCCTTAAAAAAACTGTTCGCAAGGTACGACGCACTTCTCTGTGTGTGCTTGCATAGTGACTTATGCTAACGAGTCTTGATGATTTATAGTGCCCAGACGGCAATAGACATCCACGTCAAGCAGTCGGCCGTGTTTTCAAACGACCAATCGGATTCGCGTCAAGTGAATCGGGATGCTGCGTGCGACAACGTGCTGAAACTGGCGGAAGAAACCCTCACGCTCACGAAAGAGGATAGGAACCGACGCCTGCACCTCGTGATCGTGGACTGGCAGGCTGCGCTCAAGCATTGCGAGTTTTCTGAGAAGAAGATCGATAGGGAATCCACGAAGCGAATGGAGATCTTGGCCCAAGTCGCAGAGATCATTGTGGAAATGATCGTGGAGCGCTCGAAACCAGCCAAGCAGGCCAAGAAATACGAGCGGTTTACGACAGCGTTGACAGGCGCCCGAAAGGCGAGCCCCACGTTTGGCAAGATGGCACAGCGGTACGCAGCTCTAGTCCGGATGTACTTACTGTATGTGTGCGATATCTAACTTTTGGGTTGCGCAACAGTGCTGAAGACTGTTTATCTGCTTACTTCAGTGGAGATATTGCGGCAGCACGAGACCGGACATCATCAGCAAGAGTGGTTTCTGAGGCCGCTCATTCCATCGAGATCCCGACCAAAGCGACTCGTTCTTCCTCAAAGAAAGCGAACAAGCCGATCAAATTAATCAAAAAGGCCATCGAAGAAGTCGATGGCTGGGATACGACAGTGGTTACGGCTGATCAGTTTGACGGCGTCATGGCCACTTTGAAAGCTGTGATGCATGAACGTTCTCACGCAAAACAGTGGGACGGATCAGCAGATTCGCGGATCGAAGACTGCGTGGCCAAAATGAAAGAGGCAGCAATGAAGATCAAGAACGATCACGGACACAAGAAACGATGGAATATTCTGAATGGATATTCAAACAGGCTGAATTCGTTGGCCTCATAGAGGTAAATTAGACTCAAACTGCGCATTTGGTATCTTCTTTAGCATCGTCAGCAGAAATGGAGAAGTACCCTCGTGCGCAGTTAATGACAGTTAATCCCATGAGCTTTTTAACGCTATAAGTGGCTTAGCTGAGCTTGTTGCCTACGATTCACACGAAATGTTTATTAGCTCTTTGTAACAAAACAATATGTGAAAGTGTACATCACCCTACGCTGCAATTAAAGAGCCCAATTTGGCATGCACACGAGCTGATCTGCTCAGTGCGACCTCAAATTGCTGAAACGTGTGTCGTAGTTTGTGCTGGCAGGTGATTGAATATCGGTAGAGTTGCTTGTTTCCGTCGGAATATCATGAATGCCCTGGTCATTTGTCGTCGGAACGTGCTCACTTTCAGCGTCTGTTATAGAGATTGAGCTGAGAACAGGTAATGATTTGACCTTGGGCTGTTCTGGCTCAATGATGGCATACCCTTCTCGGACATTGCATAATCGCGCCGCAGATCTAGATCTAGACCTTGGTAAGGCATTCACCACCCACCAAATTCAGGAACACTGACCTTGAAAATGCGTATCGGAAGTTGCTGGGTCTACTCGACGCTTGAGCGATTGCATCTTTCAAGTAAAGCACCAGGCGCTTTCGTTCGGGTGTGATCTCTCGACTCGCCATAGTATCAACCAGAAACTCTGCAATCTTCGAGATCGCCGCATCCATCCCGCCTACTTTCCGAAATTGTTTCGATTGCGTGGCTTTGATTTGCGTGCACAACGAAGAGAAATACTTGACATTAGCCCAAACAGTTGAATCTGCCATTGGCTGGGTGCTGGTCCGCAGATGGCAAGTGTTTGCAAAGCCTGTAATTTCTGCTGTCAAACTTTTCACAGGTTTGGTGACTCTTTGGGCATGCTTGGTGAAGAGGTAATCCTTCAACCTAGCGCGATGTCTGCAGAAAGACACACTGTTAGCTCTTGATTCCCTAGTAGACAAAATGCGATCACTTACTCTGCGGCAAGAAGACTCATCTGGGGGTTGGACATTTCTGCCCTCTCAATATAGATAAGCAGGTAGTGAATCCAATTGACTGGCAATCGGCAACTGTTGATACTGATATCCACAGCAACTTTTATAGCCTCAGCGAGTCCAAGCCAGTTATACTCTGGTTCCTCCTGGTCCGGAAACATGGCTGTGGCGAGATACTTTACGAGTCGAATGAATAGATTTTTTTGAGACGCGACAGAAACCGTCAGCTGGATATCTTTTGCCAACGACAGACATCGCTCAGGGGTAATCAGTTCGTCTGGTTTTATTGTTGGCTCAAATGCGCGTTGCTCGCTTGAAGCTGAAGAAGAATCAATGTCAGTCGTTTGTGTCCCCACAGCCACTGGTTTGTTCATGATAGTTGATCCAATCGCGTCTTTCGTTGGTGAAGTGGCTTCAGTAGTCAATGTTGCAATTGCTGGGGATTCATTCTCAGGCTCCAATGCACGATGCAGTGGCGAAGCTGGTGCATTTAATGTATGTTGACTTTTGGGTTTTTGCGTGCACTTTGGCTTTACCAATTTCTACAAAACAGACAAAGACAGTCAATTGGGACATTAAGTCAATGCATCCGCAAGCACACTCTTACCACAGCAGTATTTGCTTCATTATCTATCACTGACGCTAACTCTAACTGCAGCGCTTGAACGCTGTCCAGTATTTTCTGACTCACGTGAACACGGCAGCTAGTGCGCTCCAGTGCGACTTGCTGGACGGCGCGTTCTACCTCTCATAGTCGCTCAAGTGTCAGGTTTGCTTGCTTGAGCGCATTGCAGACGTCCTGGAATTCGCCCTGCAGCGCAATGCTGCAACATGGCTCCAAATTACTTGGCTTGCATCGCGTTAGAATGGCTTCGAACACATCACTCATTGGTCTGTGTGACTGGAAGGAGTTTTCGTTACGACAAAGAAATCAATAAATAGACAGCGCAGGAGGCTACCGCAAGCAAAATCGGAAACCCTGTTGTCTTCCACCAATTTGGAGTGGCTAGCAACGCTATCAGGCTATATCCAATTTTAAATTGCAGCTAAAGTCTCTGATTGTATTTCTATTTGACTACTGTGCCAATACGAGCAAGACACCGCTGCAATTTCTCTCGATGCCTACACGATCAGGGCCACATTAAAGTCAATTCAATACCATAACAAAGCGATCAGAAGAATTCGTCCGTACCCAATTGCCTTCTCTCTGAACTGAGCGTCTATGTCTCCGGCAGCATCAAGTCCGCTTACGATTCTTTTAATTTTGGCCCGCTCTTCACTTGGAAGAGGTTCTCGCATTGCCAATTCGGTGACAACCTCAATGGCCTGTTCTAGAGCAAGGAAGTCGCTTGGGGTGATTTCGCTCTTGAACGATGGAATATTCCCTGTGATGAGCTTGGCTGCTGCATGGACTCGTTGTAGCAACTCGGACCGACGTTTATAATCGTTGTTGCTCAATAACGGCGCAATTTCTTGCGCGAGTCGCAGACAGCGTTCGAACGTAGACGAGTGCTTTTTTGAAGCCACTTCTTTACCACTTGGAATCGTGGTATTGGAAAGGTTGACTGATGTACTGCGCGCAATGCATTCTTCCAGTAGTTGGTGGTGTCTGTCATAAATCAAGTGTTTTAGATAATTCAATTCTACAAACAACCATGTGATCTAGCAGCATACCTTTTTGTCACTTGCATCAACCTTGCGCTTTCCTCTCCGCACATGCCCAAATTCAAAGTAAAATATTGGAACAGGTGCAGATTAGCCTTCAGCAGTGGTTCTTGCATCGCCAGTTTGGTGGCAATTTCGATTGAATGCTGAACAGCATCCAAATCATTTGCGGATACCGTCTTTTTGTTTGATGCATCCTTCCCAGCGCAAATCCTTACTGCATCTAGAATCGTGGACAAAAGAAAAGCCAAATGTCGATCGTTGTCGACAGTAGTCACTGATGAAACCTCTTGAGCGATCTGCAAACAGCGTTCAAACCGAGGCTTGTAAACTTGTTTGGGCAACCGACCTTCCACTAGTTAAGGAAACTTTCGAATCAGAGTCATATCTTTCGTGACATAGCTCAATCGATCAGCAGATCTAGAACGTAGAATCGGCTTAGTTTATCAAGTTCATGAGTCGAAGACCGTTAAACGCACTCACCTTGCTAATTTGATCCGGAAATGATTCTTCTTGTTAGACAATTTTTCGATCTCGTTCTTAATGCGCAACACTGCTTGTTCCCCCGTCGGTGTAAACTCTCGACCCTCTAGAGTATCAATAGAAACTCGGCTATTTGCGATAGCGCAACATTCGTTCCTTGAACGACTCGGAAGTCGAATGAATCGAGATTTGCAACTGTCTGACTGAGGAAGCAAAAATAATTGACTTCGCACTGAATGGCCGCATCCGACAATTGCTGAATGCTGTTTCGCTGGCGGTAGTAGCTCGCTAGGCTTATGATATTTCTACCCAGATACTTCAGTTCGCTGTAACATCGCTTGGACTCGTCGCCCATGTACGTTGCCAATTTGTTTCGATGTCTGCGTTCAAATCCCGAGTATGTCAGTTAAGTCACGATGCCAAAGACCCAGCATCGAGGTGTTACGCTTACGGTGTGATCAGAGGTATCAGTTGTTTGTTGGCTTTTCCCAAGGAGGCAGCGAAATCAGCGATCTTTTTGATCGGCACGAGTCGATGAACGATACTCATATCCGCTGCAATTCCGATCGCTTGGGCCAAGGCTTCCCTGTTAAAGTCGATTGGTTGGTGCTTGGTAGTTATTGTGGCCACTAGTTGATTCAGGAAACCCTGGAACTTTTCGAATCGAGCAGCAGGTGAAAGAGCTGATTAAAGATCTTTCGCCACTGAAAGACACCCGTCAGGCGTAATAAAAGTATCCTGTTCCATAGTTGTGGACGTTTCGGAGGTCTCGTTTTGATTTGTAGGAGAAAGATTAGCACTAGAATACGCAGCAGACGTAGAAGCCATTCGCTGGTTTGCATTCTTAGTCAAGTCCAGCAGATCCTACACAAGCAAGTTTTGGATACGAGTCATGTTAAGCAAACGTCACGGGAACTGCTGTCTTAATACTTACCAATGCTGGCATAGATGCATTTGCTTGTGCTGGCACCATCAATTTTAGATTGCTGTGCTGAAATTTTTTTCCAAACTCTGTTGATATCTACAACAGACAAGGCATCATAGTTCATCACATGTAGTACATGATTACGATTCAATTCGTACCCGCTTGTTAGCTCTTTAAACTGCGCGTTTCTCGTTCCAGCTTTAGCCAGATTTGCTGCAAATCGGTTAAACTGTTGCTGATGGGTGTTCAGTAGTGGTTCTCTCAATGCTATTTGAGTGACAATCTCGATTGACTGGAGAAGAGCTTTGAAATCATCCATGGTGAGTACTCTCGTACGCAGTGGGTTCTTGCCAGTACCAGTCGCTATTGCATTTCGAACTCGCTCCAAAAGCTTCTCAACACGAGTGTAATCACCGCAATTTGCCAGAGATTCGACCTCCTGCGCGAGATGCAGACAGCGCTCAAATTCAGACATTGTTTGTTGGTTCTTCAGTTGGTTGGAAACTGTTTCAATTGATGCAGATTTTTTCTTCACATGAGCTAAGCGTTTCAGAGACCTTATAAGCACATCAAAGGTCAACAAGTTGTCGAAAATAAATGCAATCAAACGTCAATGCACATACCCAGAAAGAGCGACTCGAAAGATCTTGTGCGCGTTGGACGCTTTAACAGTAGCGTCCTTCAAGCGAACCAGTGACGATCTCTCGTTCTCGTGAATTCTCGTCCAGCGATTTCGTCCACCAAAAGGGCTGAAATCCATGCAAGAGGATGTTCCGCCTCCCGCAGTCTCTGGATATCGCTGGGCTTGGATTTTTTTAATCCCGTCGCACAAATGGGCAAAACGTTTGATGGCATGCCAAGTGGATGCAGGGTTCATCGCCTTCGTCTTCTGACGGAGAGAGTTCGCCAGTGAGTCAATAGCAACTCTCAGATTCTCCACCGGATCGACGCGTTCTTCCTCGGCCTCGTTGCTCGAAGGCTGTTGATTCAATTTTGCACGATGCCGACTGTGCATCAATACTGTTGTTATATAAACGACACCCTCTTCACAACAAGATGACAAGGAGCTTACGTTTCGAGAAGAGACTTCAGCGGCGTGTTGGCCTTCATTGCATTCTCCATTGAAAGGAGAAAAGCGCTACTCCGTTCGCTTGGAAACTGCTGGTCATTGCTTACCAAGGCGAGTGCGATTTCAACCGCGTCGGCTAGTGCTGTCCAATCGCACTTGTCACGTTGCTGCTTCTTCTCTGGAAGTGTGGCCACAACCAGAGCATCGAGAAGGCGATTGAGTTTATCTGACCGATTCGAGGGCATGGATTCGATTTTCTTCGCCAAGGACAGGCATCGCTCAGGCGTACATGCGTCCCTCTTCTCCTCTGAATCCGATACTACAGGCTCGTTTTGACCATTTCGAACCAGATCGGCCGGTGTCTCTTCGTTATTGGGATCCACTTGTGTGCGCGTAGGGCCGTTTGTGCTTTGTCCCCACGGGAATCTGAGTATATGACATTCGTTTAGGCCACGGCAGACCATCCGCCTTCACGAGCGAGATCTCACCTCTTCTGGATTGGCTGTCTTTGCCATGGCTGACACCAACTGCAGCTGCAGCGCCTGAGCGCTCTCCAGCAGTTACCGGTTCACGTGAGCGGAGCTGCCGGTGTGATCGAGAGCTACCTGTTGCACGGTGTTTTCCACCTCACGCAGTCGCTCAAGTGCCAGCTTGGCCTGCCTGAGCGCATCGTGGACGTCCTGTAGCTCTCTGTGCAGCGCACTGTTGCAGCCTGGTTCCAGATCGCTCGCGTCGCTTCGCGCCAGAATGGCTTCGTATACGTCCATCATGACCACCATCCCACAGAACGCGAATGATTGGCTAGATGAAATGTCGCTAATGACAAAGGAAATGGAGTCCAATCTGCCTTTTGACGAGGAGACTGATCTAATGGATCCTACACGGTGACACTTAAGCGACAGCACAGCCTGGACGCTCAGTCGTTGGAGCAGGCGTCAGGGCCGGAGTTTCGCTCAGGTCTCTGTTGGGGCTTCCGTCGGTGCAAGGCTCTCGCTCGGAGCCGGAGTCTCAGTGACTGGTGCAGGCGTCTCACCGGAAGGTGTGGATGGGACTGGAGTCTCAGTGGCTGGTGCTGGAGTCTCCGTGGCTGGCGTCGGGGTCTCAGTGACTGACTGGTGCTGGTGTCTCCGTCGGAGCTTCAGTGGTCGGTGCTGGGGTCATGGCTGGTGCGTACGTGAGGATGGACGTGGCGTTCAGCGTCTTGCAACCGTAGACTCCAGTGGCCACGAGGCCGCAGTATGAGCCGTAGGGAAGTCCTTCCTGAATGATCGGGCACGCTCCGGTGCTGATCTGAGCGATGCAAATGGGCGATCCTTCCACACAGAAGATTCCCTCGACGCTCTCGACGCTCATACCGGATTGTCCTTCGGGGCACGGAGCGTAGGCGGTCACAAGATATGCCGAGATCGTGAAGGCGAGCGCAAGCAGAACGGATCGGAGCATAGTGCTTGAGTTGGTGTAGTCTTGAGATTGCAGCAGTTTGAGCTGGTTGGAGTTTTCAGGAATGAGAGCGCGGATGCTCAGGCTCAATGCCAGCTGTGCGACGCAGCAACATGCTGGGATTTGACGCATGAGAAGATGGCTGGAGCCACGTGACACGCATGACTCAGTGCTGCTTTGGAGATTAGAGCTCAGGAACTAACTAAAATTAGGATCAGTGTGAGTCTGATCGTCCTGTGCTTTGGGACGTGTATTCTATGATCGTCCACTATCAGCTTCAACTCGTGTAGGCTATGAAGTCTACTATCAGCTTCAACTCGGCTCCAGGATCGTTGGATAAAGCCAATTTATATTAAAGGGTTTAGCACGTCACTCCAGTCTCTCATACTTCACTACGCTTCGTCTCGTGCAGTATCTCGTTCTGGTGCAATTCCACAGCAGAGCCAGAAGCAGCGCCAGAACCAGTAGACTTCACGCGGCCGCCATGGCCGTCCAGGAGAACCACGCCAGCGCCTTGATCTCCGCTGCCACGTACAGCGAAATGGTGGTCGTGATGGGCGTGGGCGAGCGCGTGAAGTCGTCCGGGATCTTCTCGTTCTGCAGGAACGACCGCGCGTGGTCCACCGAGATCGAGACCGAGTCATAGTCGCCCATGCCAAGCAGCAGCAGCGCGGCCTCGCCATAGGCCGTGGCCGCCTGCGAGAAGCCGAACGTGAAGTCCGGATCGTTCTCCGAGCAGTCGCGCTCGCGCGCCTTGCGGAACTGCGCCGCGACCTTCTTGGTGATGACCTTGGGTTCGCCCGTGGCGCGGCCCAGCAGGTCGTCCACGAGCGTCTGGTTCACGTAGGCTGGATCCGAGCCGAAGAACGCGTCATTGTGCACCAGTGACGCGTCGTGCTCGATCATGTTGTGCTTGCCCAGGTCCGCCAACGTGAAGTCGGCCATGAGCGACTTGGTGAGCGTGTCGGCCATGGACGGGTCGATGTTGAACACCTCGATGATGGCGTCTCGGATCAGCGCTGGCGTGATGCTCTTGCCGTCGCGCGGTAGATAGCCGTGATTGGCCAGCGTGTTGAGCGCCGGGCAGGGCGCGCGGTGGTACGTCGCGTTGTTCTTGGGCACGCCCGAGACCGCGTCGCCCGCCGGGCGAAAGTACTCGTGCGTGGCGTCGGCCGAGAGCACAAGCGCGTCTCCGCGCAGACGCGAGCGGAAGCCCGTGGGCAGGATAGTGAGCACGGCCGTCTGTGCCAGCAGCGCAAACACGACGAAGCCCGCGAGCGCAGGACGCAACCACCGGCTCCGCATGGTCGCCATTGGGATCAGGATCTGTTGGGTGGAAGAATGCGGTGGTACTGTGTCCGGAGGAGAGACGGGGCGTTTTTCATCTCCCTTTCACGGATTCAGGTGAGAATGGAGAGATATGTGACAAAACAAGGTGGATCGAATGCAGAATGGGTTCAGAACGGAGTGGAAGAAGCTCAGGGGACCGATCTGTGGGAAGGAGACGAAAGCTGCATGCACCTTCATATAGATCTTCAGCGTGCAGACATGTGTATGGCGGAATGAGCTGCAGTTTCCATGTTCAACGGCGGCTTTGATGTTGCGCAGCTCCGCCAGTGACTGAATCTCTGGCTCCGATTGCTCTGATTGGCTGAAAATCGTATGCATGGTCCTGCAAGTGAGACCAAAAGGATGGACGTGATCCTAGGCCACCTCACGCCCAAGCAGCTGCAGACCCACTGCACGCAGGCGCTCACGGCCGAGCTCAAGAGCTGCGAGGACCAGCTGCGGCTCACTCTGGACGCTATCCAGAGACTTGTGTCCGTGCGCCAGGCCGCTGCCAAGCTTGACGTCCAGGGCTTGGACGCCAAGCTCAAGGCCCGCGTGGTCCGCATTGACAAACTGCACAAGGATGTCTCTGCCGGTATCAACGCGCTGATGCAGGATGCCGGTCTCGCAGCAACCAGTGACGCTGTACAATCGGTATGGCTGCTCGTAGCGTTATTCCGAGCACTATTCGTTGTTCTGACTCGCAGCGTGGGCCTTGTAGACTGCGGCTGCGAGGCGGCAACCCACGGCCAGAGTCATCATCGATTGTTCGTCTCCGACGTCCTCACCCACTCGTGTTTCGATGTTTGAGGAATCTAAAACGGACAGCTTGAACTCAGATGCTGAAGACAATCTGTCAAAGCCCACGCCAAAGACCACAACTCCTACCACTCCAGCTCCACAGGCAGCGAACAACAATATCAAGGCAGACGAGGCGGCACCCAAGAAGAACAACAGTGCCAAGGCGACCAAACCTGCGTCCAAGAAGAAAATGAAGGCGGCCAAGTCCAAGAAACCTGCCTCCCAGCCGCAATCCAAGAAGAAGACGACTGTGTGCGCGCCAGCCAAGAAAAAAGCCAAAGGCGCCACAGTCAAATCGGAATAAAACGCATTCATCAGTGGATTGAATTCCAATCGCTGTGGTTTAATTATGGTCCTCGACGTATTCTCAGTCTTCAAAGTCGTCTTCGTAGCATTCGTGGTCCAACGGGTCGACGCGAGAGCTCCCGCTGCAGCCCTTGGTCTCGTTTGGCCGTCGCCGCCGGCCTCCTTTCGACCGTGGCACCTCGTCTTCTCCCTTTACGGCAAGATGTGACGATCGTTTCGGTGAAGAAGACTTGTGTTCGTCTTCATCGTGCTCGATGATCTCCTGGATGTCGTCGCTGTCCCAGTCAGTCGTATTGTTGTCAATCGCCTTGCTCGTTGCTCGGGAGAACCGTCGCTTCGGCGTCGATGGAGAGTCTTTAGCGAAGTCAAATGAGCGAGGGCCAATCTTTGACGATGAAGACGACACCGGGGAACCCGGCGTCTTGCTATCTGCTTTGACATGCGTGCACACGTGGTGCTGCTGGCCTGGAATCTCTTCTTCGATGCCGTCGTCGGTGTCGCCCTGGGAATTGCATTCGCTACAAAACTGCTGGCGCTTTTTCTCGTTCATCTGTCGTTTCTTGCGCTCAAGCTGATCCGCATCTTGTAGTGGTCTCAAAAATGGATGGCGCAGGCATCCGGCGACAGCCAAACGCCCCGAAGGCTCCAAGTTAAGTGTGCCACGAAGAAAATCGAGCGTTCCTTCGGGGAGTTCTCGGCTGCCAAGCACATGTTCCATCGTCTTCGTGGGTCTTTCCACTTGCGCGACGCCACGTGGAAGCCGAGAGGCCAGTGCGAATGGAAGGGGCCCCATCAAATTCTGAATGAGGTTTCTAAGAATGAAAAGGAGATATGATCATCCAGGTCACGAGCATTAAGAGCAGTCACACGTACAGCTGATCGATTTGAGTGGCTCCAGGAAATAGTGGCTTTCCCGTGAGTAACTCAACCAATACGCAGCCGACACTCCAGATGTCGGCGTCAAACGAGTATCGATCAATCCTAGAAACAATATCATTGGAATCAGCAATGGTGGCAACGCATAATTCAGCATCAAGCCTACCGAAGCTCTTGCTCAGGGGGGCGATACCATCGTGTAGCTACGTAATCCGTCAATGGATCGCCTTCAAACTGAATCGTGCGTGCGATTCCTATCAATCCAGAGTTGGTCAGTATCGACTCAAGTGATGATCGTTGAGCACGAGCGCATACCGAAATCACAGAGTTTGATGTCACCATTGCTATCGATTAGAATATTATCAGGCTTGACATCTGTGCAAAATATATCAGCTATTATGCCAAGGGAGTCAGCAACTAATAGGCAGCGTTGTTACCTCGATGAATGATTTGGTTGGAATGGCAACACTGCAACGCAAGGCAAAGCTGATAGGTGAGCTTGCGTGCCTGAAGAGGCTTGATTCCGTTGCGATTCCGATTCAGCAGCTGCAGTGGAGTAACAAATGGGAGTACAGAATATGAATCCTGGTATTGTACTGTACCTTGGTCATGCTGTCGCATACGTAGTCGAATACCAGATGCAGCAACCCTTCATGGCGAAAGCTGTGTCGATATGACACAATGTATGGATGATTGAGCATCGAGCATGCCTGGATCTCGCGACGTGATAGCTGCTCATCTGTGCAATATGATCATGAACAGCAGCTCTCTTTTTGGAAAGCAGTGAGCTATGCAGCTCATACCACTGACGCTTTTGAACTTTTTGATGGCGACCGGCTCCTTGCTGGCCTGCGAGGAACTCAATTACAATGAAAACTATGTACAACGGAGCCACTATTCAAACACGTTTAAACCTTTTCTGTGGCCTTGTAGACGATTCCGTACGTGCCCTCACCGATGGCCTTCTCGATCACATAATTCTCCATGGGGTCAACCTGCTATCCTAGACAATGCGGCCCCTGAAGTGGCGGACGAGCATTTCAAAATAAGTCAATGAGAGTAAACCGTTACTACCTCATAAGTATTCCAAGAATAGAACGCAGCAATCATGCCACGAGCAGGCCGAAGATACGGATGCATATATTTCTCAAGTCTTTCCACACGAATCCGAGTTCACCATTCGCCAAAGTTTCCAAAGCCGCCACTGTTGCTCGTCTTCGTGTTGCGCTTCTTGCTTTCAATAGCCGCTGGGATGACTGCCGCGACAGGTTGATCTGCATCAGGTAAAGGTCTCTTCTTGGACTTGGTCTTCGCCTGCAGATATTTCCCTACATTGTCGTCCTTGGTGCAAACCGTCGTCGGGATACTGGAGATTTGACCTTCAACCACATCATCGTACGCAATCCAGTCCCCACCCACTTTTACTACAGCACCCTTCACATGCGACTGCGCTTCTTTTTCTTTGGCTAATGCCTGCTGTTCGATAGGGTCCAGGCCTTGGGCTGTCGCTTCCTCGTATTGCTGGAACGGATTCGAGAAAACCTGAACTCGTATGATCTTGACTGCATCGTACGGACGATCGTCAGCTCCTGTGCTCACACGCTCAATGCGATCGAGCGCATCCATGCCGCCAACAACGCGCCCAAAGACTGTGTGCTTCTTGTCTAGATGCTTGCATTCCTTGAACGTGATAAAGAACTGGGATTTGTTGGTCCCAGGACCGGAATTCGCCATGCTCAACACTCCTCGTGCGTCGTGCGACTATAACGCCACATATTACAAAGCATGTCAGCTCCTGATTGCTGTAAGAGACCAAAATACTGCATTGCACGTACCAGTCGAGTGTCGATCTCGTCCTTAAAAGGCTTCTTCCAGATCGACTGACCACCACGGCCAGTTCCAGTGGGGTCGCCTCCTTGCATCATAAATCCTGAAATGATGCGATGGAATACTGTGTCGTCATAGTATTTGCTTTGGCAGAGACTCATGAAGTTGTCTGCAGTCTGTGGCACGAAATCACATGCGATCTCCAGGTTGATGGCGCCAAAATTGGTTTCCAGCTGCACGAATCCCTTCTGCTTCATCTTGCGCACGACCTGCCACCGCTTCTCCAAAAGTTCGTCTTTAGAAGCCACAGCAAATGCATTCTTTGTAACCGGAACCATCGCACTCGAAGTAAACGATCGCGAGGCCTCTCCCTCTGTGAATCGAGAATATTGCAACTTGCCAGAGCCGCTAGCTGCCTTGTCACTCTCGGTACTGTTGACGTTGCTGTGAGTGAGCGAAGCCACAACTTTGTCTTTGTCCGTGACGCTGTCATCACCGCGCTTGATCTTCTCTTCCAGTGCGCGCTTCTCCGCTCGCTTCGCTTCCAGCTACAAAAGGGCGCCACATAGCAATCCGTTTAGACAACTCCCATGTTTGAACCACGTAATGAGCAGCGAATACCTCTTGCAGAATGCGATCTGTCGCAGCATTGGTGCGAATGTTCTTCGCTGCTTGGTCCTGGCTCGCCTGCAATGAAATACTACTGTGAAATGGAGATCGAAGCCCTTGTGTCTCCATAACGAACCTGGTCCTGCTCCTTTGCACGCCGCAAGTGCGCAAAGTTTTCTATCTCGCGGTTGGAAAGGTCCTGCGGGTCTTGGAGCATGATGATGTCCTTGCGCTTGAATTTCTCACCCGACACGAGATCCTGTCAAGGACCAAAGAGCCACTCGTGTGAGTTCTGCGCATGAGTTACTTCTTCCTTTGGGCAGTCAAGAGCGCACCGTCCAGTTCTTGGGCTTGATGTTGAGCTCTTCAACGGCGTCGTAGGAGAACACGTTCCCAGTCGTGGCGATGGCTGCGATCTTGGAGTTGTCCGTGAACACTTTGTAGGTCACGGGGCAGAAGTACTCGCCCTGCGAGTTCTTGCTGAAACGCAGTGTGATCAGCTCCTTCATGACCAGCGGCTTGCCCGTCACGGGATTCTACGTGCACAGACAGACGGTCAGTCGTATTGGCCACGAAGCCTCAACTGTTCCAGCACAGAGACCAACCATTTGGTGCTCTTTCACATACGGCACGATGGCTTCGAGGTCGAACAAATGGCCCTCACGCGTGCACACAGGGTTCTATAGTCACGCAAGCACGGCCACAGTTAACCCGCGTAAGGATAGAGGTTTAATGGCCCAGTTAACGGCAGCGCGGACTCACGGAGAACGGGCAGAGCGTGATGGCGCAGCAGTTGAACGGCAGTCCTACAGGCAAAGAGGAGGTTTGTTAGCGACCATAGAGCGCGGCAGCAGCAGCAGAGCAATGACGCACGTCGGTAGGCGCGCTTGATCTCCGCCTTCTTGCCGCCATAGAGGTACTTGTGCTCCGTCTGCGTGATGAATAGCCGGTCCTTGCTGTGGCGGTTCTTGCCCATGTTGCCTCTGCGCACCTAATGCACCACTAATGGCAGCCGACAAGCGCACCTAATGCTAAGTACGCCCTGTGTGTCTTAAGTTCGCATTTGGTGTGTCAACGAGCAAACCATGGCCATGCAGCACAGATCTGGGGTGGCAATGCTGCGCAATGGACTGCGTCGCGCTGCGAGCCATTCCGACCGCACTGCTGCGCGCACTGCGCGCGCCAACAGCTTGATGAGATCTTCGCGTACCCAGCCTACTGCTATCGCGCGTCTTGCGCGTGCGTTCTCGACGTCGACGGAAGAGCTCCTGGCCGGTGCAGCGCAAGCGCTGCGCTCTGACAGCGTCGCTGCGGAGGACAAGATCGCGGCCATGCAAAAGCTGCAGGTGGACGCTACGGATGCCGAGGAGCGCGGCCAGCAGGCGCAGCTGATTGTGGAGAGCCAGACGCTGCCGTCACTGTTGGCCGTGCTCCGTGCCGGCCAGAGTGCGCCGTCGGAGCTGGTGGTGCCGGCCTACTTGAGCCTCATCAGCATCTCGAGCGAGCCACGTATTGCGGCCGAGCTGTTCCGCCTCGATGCGCCAGGTGAGACCACGTTCTTGATCTTATATATTGTGGAGTGTAACTGATTCCTTCATGGAGCTACAGAGATCATTGCTCCCTATCTGAAGAGCAAGGACGCGCGTCTGCAGGCTGCAGCATGCCTGACGCTGGGTAACCTGGCGCTGGGCTCCACTTTGGACAATGTGCTCAACACGCCCAGCGTTCTGCCTAACCTGCTACTCGTGCTGTCGAGCCCGCATGAAGCCATTCAACGTGCGGCTGTGGCGTGCCTGGGCAACATTGCCGGCTCTCCGCATGGACGCGACGCGCTCTGCGAGTCCGATGCAATCTTCTCGCTCTGTGACCTTCTGACAGATGCCCACGGTACGCTGTGTATGTTTATCATCGAGTTGTACGGCTTTGCTCACGGTGTTTGTCCAGGCGACCAGCTTCGCGGCGCTGCTGCATTTGCGCTGGGCAACATGCTGTCTGGACGAGACATCGCTGTTCAAGACACGCTGCGTGGGGTACGTGCTCCCTCCTGCTCTGGCTGACTATGAACACTGAGAACTAAGCGCTACTTCCATGCAGAGCGGGGGTCTCGCTGACCTGATCCTGCTGCTGTCGCCTGCGTTCCCGGAAGAGGTCGGCAGCAGCGCTGCCTGGGCAATCCACCATGGCGTGCATCTTAATCCGCAAAGCCAGACGATGCTTGGCGAGGCCGGCGGTCTCAACCTGCTGCTGCAGCAAGTCCCTGCTGTCTCGGATAGTCTGCAGACCAACGCTCTGCTGGCCCTCAACAGCGCGGTCCTGGACAACGACGCGAACCTCAAGTGGTGCGCTGAGAACGAAGTGAAGGAGATGCTGGAGATCTTCCTGGAGGAGGAAGGAGACGACATGAGCGCCAACGCCAAGCAGGCTCTACAGGAGTTGGTCCAAGAGCTTTTCTAATCAGCGCAAGGTAGTGGAGAACGAGCAACTAATCCATTTCTCAATCGATTACCAGTGTTCGCTCTAATGCAATCAAACCAATACACCAACTCACTACATGTCGAAGGTTGCCATCGGTTACAGTCGCGATCCGCTGTCTGCTCAATGAGGCAGCAACCTCGTTCTTTCGCGTTAGTTTACTTGGCCGCAGCCGTCGATTTCGAGCGGAACCGGCGTCGGATGCCGCGCGAGAAGCCGTCGTTCGAGAGGATGACAAACAGGAAGCCGGCCACGGCGAACAGGAAGACCCAGACGGAGCCGTTAGACGCGCCCTTGGAAAATCGCTCCGACATTTCCTGGCGCAGCTTGGGCGAGATGAGCGTGTGCTCTTCGCCTCCGTCGGCGCCAGTGTCTTTGTGGGCCTCTTCGTCGTGCTCTTCGGCAGGCAAGTCCGTGTCTTCCGGGTCTTCTTCCACCAGCGGACGCTCTGCGAGGTGCGGCGCCTTCATGGGAGGAACACCGTCCTTGCCGTTCGGATAGAGCTTCCAGCCCCCGCCCACGAGCTCCTCGACCTCTGTCGGATCCGTGTAGGGCACCCAGTGGAGCTGCTCGCAGGACTCGGTGTCGTTCTTGCCTTCCTCAAAGGTCACGCCGGAGAAGTTGAGGTACGTCTGGAAGGAGCGCACCGAGCCAAACTTGTATTTGTCCATCTCCGTTGCATCCACTTGGCCCTTGAACGGCTTGCCCACGATGAGATGGAAGCGGTTGATGGCCATCTCGGACTCGATCTGCTTCTGCTTCTGGTCCACCTTGACGTGTTCGAATCTACAGCATTAAAAACATCAGGCACTGTGCAGCCGGCTCAACAGACAGAGCAGCAGCACGCACCGAGCAGGCACCTTGGAGTAGTTGTGGTACACGACCGAGCCGAGCTCGCTGGGCGAGTACAGATCGTAGCCATGCGTCCACAGATGCGACGCGCGGAGGAACTCTTCGCCGTCAAACATCCAGAGCGTGTGCGAGTCGATGGGCACGCGGCGCTCGGCGTGGCACTTGCCAAAGGACAGCCCGGCGCCCCAGAGAGCTTCCAGCTGCGGGAACTTGGAGCCCGAGATCATGCTGGCGCCGATGTTGCGCACCAAGCCGTTGCCGCCGCGCATGGTCGTGCACAGATGCGGCAGCGATCCGGGTGCCGTGTTGTCGCCGTTCTCCTTGACAAAGTCGTGGATGTGGTGCAGGTATGTGGACAGGACGGCCATCTCGTTGCCGATGCGCGTCCACTCGGCCACGAGGTTGAGGTCCCACTTGTTGGTGAAGATGCTGTGGCCGTCCAGCTGCAGACAGAACTCCTCGTCCTTGATCAGCTTCTGCTGGTAGTGGCGCGCCAGCGTCGGGCCGCGCGAGTCGTCGGCCAGCCGCTCGTCGATCGTGATCTGGTCGCGGTACGGGCAGGTGCCGCGGTCGGGCCACTCTTCCTCTGCTATCTTGCAGAACTCGACGATGCACTTGTCGTCGCCTGGATTCACTTGGTCCACGACGCCGAAGTGGATGCGGTCCGGATTCTGCGCGCGCTTGAAGCCCGTCCACATGGTCTTGGCGCAGCGGTAGCCGTCGCGGAAGACCGAGAGCCCGATGAAGATATCGAACTTCTCGGGCACACGTGGCGGCGGCGGACGCAGATGCGCCTGCTCCGCCCGCAGCGGGATGTGCTGCACGGCCGGGTCCAGCTTCACGGACCGTGTGGACTGCACGATGCCCATGACCGACTCGTACTCGCTCGCAGAGGCGCCGCCCAGCGCCAGGGCCGCCGCCAGCAGCAGTCCAGACACGCGCATTGTTCTGATAGGGGGACGCGCTTTTACTATGGAAGTGGTGCGGCCGCGTAGCCACGAGTACCGTGACGTGCTGTTTACAGGGAGGCTCCGGATCTGAAATCTTCTGCGGGAGCATGACAAGCAAAAAAGGGACCGAGCGTCATAAATTAACCGGTTTAGTTGTCGACTTGGAGAAAAATGTGACCTCGGATGACGCCAGTCGAGTCGAGCCGAGCCGGATTGGTTTAGCCGGTTTCAGCTTGGATCTTGTTCGTCGAATATTCGACAGGGCGCGAATCTTTCCGGCGTGATCACCAACTAGGGCTATTTTGGTAAATGCAGTGCATACGTGATCATTTCGCGTAAAGCCTTGAAACACCACGTCATCTTAGAGTGATGGTGGGACCAGAGTGATGATCTTCGCTTTCCCTGGGGCCTGAGCAAATGGCATTTGGGCTTTTTGCCATTGGGAGGAAGAAGGACGGACGACAGAAGATCGCTCTCTCTCTCAGTATGGCAGCCCCAGAGCAGGACGCGCATCCGTATTACGAGCTGCTGCCGACCTACGTCAGTCCCCAGAGCATCGAGACTGAGCGCAGCGAATGGATCGTGAGCATCCAAGTGAGTACATGCAAACGCTTGGAGGAAGTAACCGTGAGGATCTCTGACAATTGTGCGTCTGTAGGACTCTCTAACGAGCCTTCAGCAGCTTGGCGATGACCCGTATCGTCTGCAGAAGCATCACTTCCGCGTCGTCGAGACGTTTTACAAGCTCAAGCATGGGCTGCCGCAGGATTTGCACCAGTCGCTGATCCAGGCGCTGCTGCATCAGCTGTGGGCACTGCAGGCCAAGCACTTTGTGGACGTGGATCTGGAAGCACGAGGCGTTTCGGTGCTGAGTCTGCTGCTCAGGAAGTGGGTCAAATACTACGGCAAGAGCGGCATTGAGGTGGATTGGCGCATTGCCAAGCGTGCGATTCAGCGCGTCTGCTTCCGTGAGCGCGGCTGCATCCAACAGGCGACGCAAGCGTCCATGCAGAGCCTCGCGCGGAACACGATCAATGCGGTGGAGAAGGCGCGCGGCTTTTTCCGCCCCACTGCGCCGTCCTTCTCAGTGGTGGAGGAGCTGTGGGCGGAACTGGCGCCGTCGATCCAGGATGTGAGCTATACGGACTGCTTCCAGTCCTTGGCATACTTCTCTCTGCTCTTCGTGCTTCCGAGCGACACGAAATCGACTGAAGATGACCAAACGTACGCATGTATCGCGCGTCTCGTGCCCGAATGGTTTGCCGCATGGGCCAAAATCTCCAAGTGCAGCATCTGGAACGGCCATTGGATGAAGATTCTGTCGCGCGTGGCCAAGCGATACTCGAATACGCCGATCTGGGAACAGTACTTGCCGTTCCTGTTCGCCAAGGTTCATGACATGTTGGAGCTGCCATCGGATCTTGGTGCTGCGTTCAAGAGCAAGACGTGGCCCTCAGCGTACGTGATCCTCAATGGCCACAAGCGATTTGATCAATACACTACGCGAGTGTGCGTGTACATGCTACGCAACCCGGCTCCCGATGGTACAACGGCACTGGCCAACCAGTACATGCTCGACATTCTGAACCGAATGACGGCGTTCTTCCACCCGTCGAATGTTGCAAACTCGGCCAATTCACTTGGCGTATCGGTGTACTTCTTCAGCAATTTGCTTGCTGGACGATTCGGTCGTGAAAAGGCACGATCTGATCTAGCAGAAGACCACAAGCTGAAGCTTGAATCGTGCCACAGCATCTTGGATGTGCTTTTGAAGATCTCCTTCTTTGGTATATATTCGAAGAACCGATCTGTGGCCAGTAAATGCATGTACCTGATCAAGAACATCATTTGCATCGACCCTCCGCACTGTGCAGCCCCCGTGCTTGAAGAAATGACCAAGGCACTGGACCCCATGGCGATGAGTCAGTCGCACATGGCGTCGACGGCGATTTCGACGATGTCTGTGTTCCTGTATCACTTGATGTGTGGCAAACACCCGCAGAGCACGGGCTTGTTTTTCACAACATATTTGACCCCGATTTTGCAGCTCACACTGCCAGGTATCGATCCCAACGACGAAAAGAAGACTCGATCAACAGTGACGCTGTACTTCCATCTATTGTCATGGTTGCCGCTGGTGAATGATCCAGCCAAGAAAGCTGATATGAAAGCAACAAAGTCTCGAGGCTTGCTCTCGAAGCGTCTGTTTGATGATATGGAACCGGATTTGTTTGCTGAAGTGGCCGAGTTGAGTGCCGACGCTGACCAGAAAATGTGGGAGTTGGGTGCTGTACTTGAAGAATGGGCATTGGCGCTTTTAGACCGATGCTTTGAATTTACCAAGTCTCGTGCAAGCGCAACGGATGGCGCTGGATCATCCAGCAATAAAGCTGATGGTGCAAGCAAGCAAGATAAACATGAAGATCCCATTGTGATGGAGGTACTGAATATGATGGGTTTACTGTACCCGCAAATGTCGCCGGCCGTATACGCGCAAGCCCTTCGTAAAACGGTATCTTTTACATCGAATGTGTTCTTCACGTCCGCGTTCGGTGGTCGGGTCATCAACCAAGTTGTGAACAATTGCGTTCAAGGCAATCCGAGCGAAGCAGTACCGCGCTTTATGCCATTAGTGCTTGAGAAATTACGTGTGACCAAGACTGCCATTGATGTGCACACTCTGATGGCCAACGAGAAAATCTGGTTGTTGCATCTCTTGGATGGAATCGTCGCGAACAATGGATCACGTGAACTTCTGAACTACCGTGAAGAACTGCGAGTGATTCTGTCGAAGTTTTTAAGCACTGAGGAAGACAAGGAAGTGTACGATGTAGCTGTGATGGTTCTGCAGCACCTGCTGAAGTCGCTACTGAGCGTATATCCGATCGACTTCCGGTCCCTCCCTCCAACAGAGTGGGCTGATGGGATTTCCGAAGGCAGTGGCATGTTCCAGTACTTGGGTACAGCAGTGTCTTTCAAGAAGATATCGATCGCTTGGCATGAACCGAACGAACAAGAATTTACGTTGGGTTTTGAGCTGCTACAAGACCACGTACTCAACACCCTGGATTCACTTGATGATATGAAATCCGCAAATGATACGACTGTTCGAACATGGATTTCTCATCTGAAGCGAGTACATCACGGGCTTCAGGGTGCGAAAAACGTGTTGATCGATCACATTCCAGCCACCGACAATGCCCTTTACAGCACTTCACTGCCGCTTTTGCGTCGAGAACTCGCTGGAAATGAGCATCTGCTTAACCAGTATCTCTCTTTGAAGTCAACTTTGATGAAGAGAGTGCATGACATTGTGGTATTTTGGCGAGAGAATGGAAATGGAAGTACTCTAGAAATCCAGTTATGGCATTGTTTACTGAACATTATCGACAATCTTTTGCTCTGGCGCGGTGATCACATCAACGCAATTTTCACCAAGGAGAAGCAGAATGCGTACATCAAAGCAACGACTCTTGACATTCCTTCTTTGGCACTGCGCAAGATTCGTGAGCGTGGTCATTTGCTGGCTCCTCGGGATCTAGTTGTTCTTGCGTCTCGAAATGAGTTGGTTGAAAGAGTTGCCCTCTTTTATTCCAAGCGTAAGGTCCAGGAACACTACGCTTTAGCTCGTCGAATCATGAAGGAGGATAATCCCACTCGTGCACTGTACGAGGCGCTATTGTCGGACGTTGAATTGCTGCTCAAAAACTCATACGAAGCTGTGCGCAGCGAAGCGTCGACTGTGATGAACGAAAGCTGTAAATTGTACCCGACATGGATATACTCACGGCTACCGACGCTGATTACGTTCATGGAAGGTAAAGACAAAGGTGAACTGAAAGAAGAATCCGTTATGGGCGTTTTGCAGATCTTGTC
The DNA here is from genome assembly GCA_023335835.1 of Elongisporangium senticosum. NCBI lineage: Eukaryota > Oomycota > Peronosporomycetes > Pythiales > Pythiaceae > Elongisporangium > Elongisporangium senticosum. The sequence continues at coordinate 52,201 of JAADVQ010000022.1, read as the reverse complement.
GAAACCTTTGGTGATCGTCCATTTGTGGAAAAAGCAAGATCCAATGCTGTCAAGGCTATTGGTAGCTTTGATCAAGAGCAACGATCTAATTGTCAAGCGTGTAGACGGTGATGTGGGCAAGGTAAAGGTGAATGCTCAGCTTCAAGCGCTGTACTTGAGCATCCTGTTGAGCTGGAGATACGTGCGAAACCCGGAGCGGTCCACTCAACTTTTGGAGGACCTCTTGGCTGCTGAACCAGCTACGAGTGAGCATTGGAAATTCCAGTTGATGCACTTGGTGACGCTCTATCCATTTTTGCAACCGGGAGAGATGCCGATTTCTTTGAATGTGTGGAAACTTATCGTTAGACATTTAAACAACGAAGTGCATCCAGTGCGCCAAGTTGCGGTCTTGTTGCTGGCGCAGCTTGTCAAGCTGTATAAACGAGAAGTACGTGAAGGCGTGAACATGGATGCCGATGAGGTCAGTGCCTTCCTGTACACTGGCGACACGATTACTGTGCTGCTAGACGCTGTCGTGAACAACCACAAAAACGCAAATCGCTTTGCTGCCTCCGCTGATGGACAACATGCAGATTCAGCACCGAGCAACTGGTCATTTGGCGTCAATGAAGTGATTCAGTATTTGTCGAATAATGCGGGCAATTATCCAATCGCGCCCCCATTGTCAAATGTCCGACTTCTGAGCCAACCTCGCGATGTTTTCAAGGGCATCAGCTTGAGTAACGTCAAACTTATTCAAAATTTGGTCCAAATTAACCCGATGGGTTTCGTGCAAAGTGGTGTGTTCAAGTCTCTGGGCGAGCTTGCTTCTGACAAGATCGATTCCAAAATCGGCGCAGAAGATCGTCAAGCGGTGTTGACAACGCTCGCAGAGTGGATTGCTGGTGTATCGCGTGGACTTCTCAAGCAAACTTCAATGGATGCTGAGAGTGTTCAGCCCAATATGATCGTGGTCGTGGATTTGCTACGCAAGATTCTACCGCAACTAAGTGTTGTGCTGATTGAACCTTGGGCTCAAGTGTTTTACTTAATCTCCAGACCAACGTACCATCGATCAGACAAGTTGCTTCCGTTAGAGCGTTTCCAGCCGATCCTGTCGCTTTTGCTTCAAGAGCTGGAAGATTCGTTTGCGCAGGCCACTGCGGAAGATTATGCTCGCCAAGTGAAGTGGATTTCGCTTGTTGAATCGCTAGCGGTGCATCTACTGCCAGCAGCGAGCATCTCAAACAACTCTTCTGTTTCTGCTTTGGCGTGTGAGCTGGGAGAGCGTGCTTTGAAGGTGATTCGTGAACATGCCATAGCGCATCAGTACAAGCTGATTCGCGATCGTGTAGCGAAAATGCTCTTTTTGCTGAGCATGTACGGATTTGTCAGCACTCGTTCACGTTCCGATCTGCTTCCGATCCGCGGAGATGCTATTCCTTTAGATCAGCTGGCGCAGGCCACAGGTGTGGGCAAGTTGCTGACAAACGGCAACGCCACGGAAGTCGAAGATGAAATCCCTGAAGAGCTGTACGCAAAAGAAACCGCCATGCAATGGCTTGGATGCACTGAGCAATTCGGAGATACTCGCGACTTCCTAACCATGATGCCAAAGCTCTTCCCGGTGGCGTTTCTAACGCAAAACAACGCCAAGCCTGAAGTCGCACTCTTGGCAAGACACACGACGGATGGAGTTGCGTCATCGCTTCGCTTGTACTATGTGCCAAATGCTAGCGACATTTCAGCGTCGGATATGGAGGCTTTGTTCACTCTTCTGGAGGAATTCTCGAAGCATCGCTTTTGGAAGACGCGCGCGGCCGTGCTTCGGTTCTTGACAACGTTCTCGTTCTATCACTGGCTGTTCTTCGCTGCTGAGATGAAGCAACGCGTGCAAACAATGGTGCGTAGCTTTTTGACTGATGAACAGCGAGAAGTGCAGGACATGGCCAAGTTCGCCTTGCGAAGTCTCCTGCACAACGAGCGTCCGGAGACTGTTGACCAGTTAAGCATTCAATGGCGTGAAGAATCCCAGAAGGCCCGTGTCAAGTACCCGAAACTGAAGCGACTGTATCAGAAACAGACCGCTGACGAAGCTTCTGAAGAAGAACTGGCCAAGACGCGAAAGCGGATCAAGTCGAGCGAGGACGCCATGGCCAAGAACGTTTTGGGCATGAGTGCCATCGTTCTCGCGTTCCCGTACACACTGCCTTCCTTCGTGCCTCCGCTGTTTGAAGAGCTGGGCAAGTACTTGTACCTGAAGCCGACCTCCGTGGTCGTGTCGTACTTGGAGAAGGCCGTCAAGGAGACTCTACTGGAGTTCAAGCGCACGCACCAGGAGAACTGGATCGAGACCAAGCGACAGTTTACGCCAGCGCAGCTCGATGTGATTGAAGACGTCCTGGTCGCACCCAGCTACTTCTCTTAGTAACTTGCCTCATACACTTCTTCGTTTCTCAGATCTCAAACTCAATTTCAAAAATGCTTTCCAGCTTCTGCTCAAGATGCAGCGTCTGAATTTCTTTTACCGTTTTATGGCAAAGACGAAGGAAGCTTTTCCAAATGGCTTGTAGATGATGGACAAATAATCGTCTCACCATCGGGAAGGGAGCCAGCTACACGCAGAGAGCTTCCTGGATGCCATGCGACTTGATTTTCTGGTGCAATCGTGGACTCTTCATCGACAGGACCCAGCGATTGCCCCAGTCCACTAGTACCTCACGTCGCACCAGATCCAACGTGGCGTTTTCACTCATTGCATTTCTCAACGTTCGAGACCGGCGGAACAGGATTCCCGTTTGACCACTCCCAATGGCTTTCATCGTCTCATTGGTCCTCCTTCTCGCGCTGTCTGCTCAGACGCTCGCGCTGGAGGTGGAGTCGGTCTACTACCCGACACTTACGAAGCACGCTGCTGCATCGACCGCTCAGACCAAGCACGCGCCTACTTCCGCCTAAGCGGCGCCAGTGTCTCTGGCTTCCCGGCAACAACGCCACGTACCATCGCTCGCCCTGTCCAGGGCTCAACACGTTGGCCAACCACGGCTATCTCCCGCGAGACGGCAAGCGCATCACACCAGCGCTGATCCGTGGCGCGCTGGCCACGGTGTACAATCTTGATCCGGCGCTGGCTCTGACGCTGACCACGCCACTGGCCGACAACTTCACGCTCGGGGACCTGGGCAGGCACAACGTGCTGGAGCACGACGCGTCTCTGGGGCACAATGACGCGTTCTTCGGCTCGGACCTGGCCTTCATCAACCAGACGCTGGTGGACGCTCTGCTGGGTCTGGCCACAGGCGATCCCAAGGTCATCACCAAGGTGGCACTGGCGCGATTCCGCAAGAGCCGACAGAGCGACAGTGTGGCACACAATCCAGAGTTCAATCTCACGGCCTCTGCTGCGTCCACTGCATTCAGCGAAGCCGCGATCCTGCTGCTGGTCATGGGCGATTACGCCACGGAGAAGAGCACAGTGGACCACGCGAGGTCGTTCTTGCTGAAAGAGAGGCTGCCGAGCAAATACGTCCACTCAGCCACAGCCATCACTACGGCAGTGGCGCTCAATATCACGGCCGAGATCGTGGTTATTGCCAACAGTACAGCAGTGTAGTTGGTCACAAAGATGGACCATGCTGGACTGGAATAACAATGCCAATGGAAGGAGAAAGGAATCGTTTGGATCACTCAGTTGATTTCGATTCGAGGGACGCTTTTTATAGCGACCAAGATGAGTTCCTGAGCTCTGCTCATGCGGGTTCTATCCAATAAAGGCTCAGCTATTTACACCATCTCATGCAGCCATCTTCTCATACGTCGTTTGTCAAATCTCAGCATGTTGTGGCGTCGCACTGCCGACGTGAAGCTTGGGCTACAGCCGATCTCTCATTCTTCAAAACCCCAACAGCTCCATTGGGTCAGCTCGAGAGCCCGCACAGCTAACTTGTTCTTATCGTCCAAATGGTGAGTTTTCGGTAGCCTTGGCGACTCGCTCAAGCTCAGCCACTTACAGCGACTGCCTGCATTTGAGTGACAGTGCCAAGTGTATGTGGTAAATATAGCTCGTCTAAGACGCAGGCATACGCTCCAGCTGAAACGCGTCCAGTCCCCGTGCGAGGAAGGCTTAATTGGCCCCCATGTCTTGAAGCGCAAAGCAGCGACGACTCCTTTGTCGATAGGATCGTTTGTCGATAGGATCTCCAGCAGAACACCATGGCGTTTCCCAGGCCCACTCATTTGGACGACAAGGCCGAGTTGGCTGTGTAAACTCTCGAGCTGACCCAAAGCTGCGGAGGCCGTGTCGCTCGAACAATGCGCGCGCAAGCACGTTATTGCGATCTCCAGCCAGGCTTATCAACACGGTGTCTTGCCCACGAATGTTTTGTATCGATACAATTCAACGGATCCAGCACGCAAGCGATCGCGTTCGCTCTCAATCCGCCTTCCTGCATCAGACGATGGACAATCTAGTGCGCATAGCTCCACTCAAGAGGCAGCTATGGCGCAGCGCAAGGCGTTGCCAACATATGCAAACGTCCGGCTCTTACTCGACTTCATCGCACGAGGAGATTAAGGTGGTGGTTGCAGTTCGTGACGTACGGGAAATGCGGCCATATTGATCATCACGCGAGAGTCTTTCCAGATCTACGTTCTGGGGTGCGTCTTGGCCAAAGAGCTCATCGACACTCGTTGCTTCTAAACCGAGGCGGAGAAGCATACCAAGGCACAGAGGCGAAAGTAGTGAGCCTAATACCATCTCGCCCTTCACACGATATTTAATTTCAGAACTCAAGCTAAGGAGTAATATCTACGTCGCGTGTTGGATGCAACTGTGGTTTTATGAAGATGTTGCTGGGGTTGAAGTAGCAATCCGCCTGTGGCTCCATGGTACGGATATTATGGCTGAAGTGCGCAACGAGATCACGGAATTATCGATTGCTGGTGATAATCTTGATTACAGACATGAAGAACGAGATTTCCAGAGAATTATTAGGTTTTGACGGCGAATCCTTTTAAATCGCTAGGCACACGGATTTAATGTGTCTTTAAGGCACAGTTTCATTTTACTTGAGACGCGCGCGTTAGGTTCTGCGCCTTGGACAAAGGATGTGCTGAAGCGCGCTGGAATAGCACTTGACGAAACCAGGCGAGTACTTGAATGGTCCAGCTCGATGCAGAAATCAATTGTTGCTCCTTCAAAAATCACCACCAGGCCAGTTGTGTGCTGATGTCCAACCTGAAAGACACCAGTCCGAGCTAAAGGAATCGATCGATCAACCACAAGAGCATGTCTTGCATCTTGACACTCAATTGCAGTAAAGTGGTTTGAATTACTTTACTACCACATAATCCACCGCTTCTATGACATCCACGCAGTCCAATGAAGAGCCATCAAGTCGAAATGCTGTGAATATATACGCTAAAATATTATATTTGCAACCGACGGTGGTGTTATGCTGAATTAGTATCGAACAAGTTCCAGTCGATGTCGGAGTACTCGAGTTGATAATCACTTGAAACGTGGAAGAATTTGGGGGCCAACTTCCGAATCTACGTATTGTGGTCGTTTCGGGAGCGCAAAAATAATGATTGGTCGTGATGCCGTGCACTGGGACATTTTCACCGTATCGTTTTCAAGTTGAATCGTCGCTGTTCACTTCATATTCGTTGCCAATCGTGTATATAGTGTATATAGTTCGTGTTTCCCTTGTTGGGTAGCGTCGTATAGCGATATCGATGGTGATCGCGTCCCGCAGCATCTTTCGCTGTAAAGGATTGGCCTGCAAAACCATGGACTCGAATAATTTGCTGGAATTATCGTTCTTCATGTGTGCAATCACAAATTGGGGCGTCTTCGTCACCAGCAATCGATAATTTCGTGATCTCTTTGCGCACATTCGCCATCATATCCGTACCATGGATTCAGAGGCGGACCACTGCTTCAACGCCAACAACATCTTCAAAAGCCACAATTGCATCCAACTTGCGACGGGGAAATTCATCCTTGGCTTGCATCCCTGGAATTACAGATGGTACGAAGGGCGAGATCGTACCAGGCTCACTGCTGGAGTTTCTGTACTTGACTTACTTTCTTACCTTGGCCTTAAAGCCAGCCACGTGATCTTCCAGCGCCTCGGTAGCACCACTGCTTCAGTCTCAATACTACAACAACTCAAGCGCCATGCTCTGATCCGTTCTGCTTGCGCTCGTCTTCATGGTCTCTGCGTCTCTCGTGGCCGGCTATGCTTTGTGTCCCGAAGGTCAATCCGAAATGAGCGTCGAAAGCGTCGAGGGGATCTTTTGTGTGGAGGGATCGCCCATTTGCATCGCTCAGATCAGCGACGGAGCATGTCCAATCATCCAGGAAGGCCTTCCGTACGGCTTGTACTGCGGCCTTGTGACCAGTGGATTCTACGGCTGCGAGACGCTGAACACCACGTCCATCCTCACGTACGCACCGGTCATGACCCCTGCACCGACCACTGAAGCTCCGACGGAGACACCAGCACTAGTCACTGAGATTCTTTCTCCAACTTAGACCCCAGCTCAGTCTGAGACTCCGGCTCCGAGCGAGACTCCTGCACCGACAAAAACCCCAGCGGAGACTCCTAGGAAGACTCCAGCCCTGACGCTTCCTTCGACAACCAGGCGCCAAGGCTGTGCAGTTGCGTAGGCTCAGTGGAATTGTCATCACGTAGGATTCTTTTGCGGCGGTAGGATAAAATCTCGGGCTGCACATTGTCGTAGCACCGCGCTGCCGTACTTTGTCGAATGCTACTTTCCTCCCGGAAAACCCACTTTCCCTGTTGCTGCACTCCCTGGAAATCCCCCCTTCTAGCGCATAGCGACGCGAGAGATCTTGGACCAAGCTGCAGCAATGCGCTGCAGGTAGTCTACAATGCTCTGAAGGAGGCCAAGATCAAGCGAGAGCGGCTGCGTGAGATGGAGAGAGCAGTGCAACAGGTAGCTTTCGGTCGCACCAGCAGATCTGTGTACGTGAGCCCACAGCTGCTGGAGAGCGCTCAGGCGCTGCAGCTGGAATTGGCGTTGGCTATGGCAAAGATAGCCAAGCCTGCACTGGTAAGGGCCAAACCAACGAGCTTTCATCTCCTATGATTGACGTCAATCGCGCTTGTAGGACCTGCTAGCGGTCCCAGACCAAGTAGCACCAGTTCCCTCAGGAAGCCGAGGGAACACACCTGAGAAGTGTCTTTCTCAGCTGAGAAGCCTTGAAGCTGATGAGCGCTTCTCTGTCGTGTGCGATAGCTTACACCACTGTCAAAGCTCATTACTGACGAGCAGCCCCACGACTGGGCAGTTCTGGCCGAGGCGATTCAGCTTGCTGTCTCTCTGGTACGAACCAACGGATCTACGTATTCCTCACCGCCATGGAGACCGCTCATGCCGATCTGACGCCGCTCATCGCAGCGTAAGCCAATCGTCTGCTTGCCATGATGTCACTGAGTCCGTACATGCACTACTGTATGTTTAGGCAAAACACCGCATTGAGCGAGCATCTGAAAGAATCGCGTGCAGAAAATACCGGCCGAAGCGCAAGTCTCACGGATGAAATTCACAGCATGGCCAGCCTGTATCACCGACAGTCTGCCACCTTTCGAATGACTGATGTAGCTCTTGAGTCCGCAGTCGATCAATTCTGCTTCCTCTGTGAAACCGTGAACGATACTTGGCGATGCACTGGACACAGCCAAGGGGAAGCGGAGAGTGAGCTTGCACAAGTCGCGGATTCCCTGATCAAGGCTTTGGTCGGGCGGGAGTTCACTTCGAAGGCAAAGCTTGCTATACGCCGCTTGAAGACTGCGATCTTCAAGACATCCGTCAAGCATCAAAGCTTTGCGGTCGTGTTTTCCAGGTCAGTAGTCACGACACGAAGCTATCGGGCTGTGATTATTATACTAATTGCTGTAAGCTTGTAATTGCAGGGCTGCTGAACGACTGAGCAACGTGAGAAAAGGGAATACCGATATCAAACGAGAACCGAAAGGGTAGTTGCCGGTTCAAACCCGTGCGCCTGAATTCGATTGCTGCTTACAAGTGGCGCAAGAGATCGCGTCATTGGTAATAGCCAGCGGTGATTGTGGCCGTCTGCGTGAGCTTTCATCTCGAATTCAAAATGCAATAGTGGTCGCGGCTGGCATGAACAAGCTTATACGAAAGTTGTTACCACGAATGACTTGGATGTGCTACAGCAGACCGTCGGAATTGCCGTCGCTTTTGCGCGGCAAGAAACGCTCTTGAATGATCACCGGATGTGCTTTAAAGGAATCGCATCAAAGGTGACAAATGCAAGGAACTCAAGCAAGTCACTAAAGGGTACGAAGATCAATAGCCTTATCTTGTTGTGATTATGACTAGCGTTTGCCCTGTTTGATGCAGCCATTGCACAAGACTTGAAGAGTATCTTACGTGCAAGGAGCCCGAGAGCTACTCACATATGCAGGAAATAGCCCAAGGGCAAGTGAATTCCAAAAGGCACTAATGCATTATTCAAGAAAACCGTACTCTTGGCGCAAACGATAGCGCCCACTTTGGCCAATGGCAATCGCGACCGCCTCTGGTCATATAGAAATCATATATCGGACGGTGACTTGAGCGCACCAAGCGATTGAAATTGTCACCACTCTGGCAATGTCAACGACTCTGCCTATGGGTACCAAATACACGTTTGAACGGTTCGCAGCTCATCTCAATTGCAGCTTCAAGGAGGAAAGCACGCTAAGAGCGCCTGACAATCAGGTAGGATATCTGATGACGCATTTATTGAATGTGACCTCGTATTGTAGGGATCACGATCGATTGAATGGGCATCTTGCATCGCCAGAGACAACAGAGAATCTGCAGTACTACATCGAATAACCAGAGATGGCGTCTACTGCGTTGAATGGGTTAGCATTTTGCAACACATACAGTTGTTTCATGCAACTCCTTTTGTTCTTCTTAAGTTTAAGAATGATCAACTTTTACAGTACGAAAATATGTATTCAGCGAGTTGAAGCATGAGACGCCACAACAATCGATCCTAATGGGAACGCAAACGCGGGACGATCCGACTGAGCTTGAGAATTGGCAAGATCTATTTTGACAAGATTCCGATGCTGCTCTCGGCCTGTTCTTTCCAAAATAAGTCTGATGAATCAGCCATGCCTGTCACACTACACCATCTCATGGAGCCATCTTCTCATGCGTGGCTTGTCAAATCTCAGCATGCTGCTGCGTCGCATTACTCACGTGAAGCTTGGGCTTCAGGCGATCTCTCATTCTTCAAAACTCCATCCAGCTCCAACTGCTTTAGTCTCAATACTGCAACAACTCAAGCGTCATGCTCCGATCCGTTCTGCTTGCGCTCGCCTTCACGATCTCGGCACCTCTTGTGACCGCCTACGCTCCGTGCCCTGAAGGCCAATCCGAAATGAGCGTCGAGAGTGTCGAGGGGATCTTCTGTGTGGAAGGATCGCCCATTTGCATCGCTCAGATCAGCGACGGAGCATGTCCGATCATCCAGGAAGGTCTTCCGTACGGCTCGTATTGCGGCCTCGTTGCCACTGGAGTCTACGGCTGCAAGACGCTGAACGCCACGTCCATCCTCACGTATGCCCCCGCCATGACCCCAGCACCGGTCACGGAAGCTCCGTCTGAGACCCCAGTACCAGCCACTGAGACTCCGGTACCAGTCACGGAGACTCCTGCACCAGCCACTGAGACTATGGCTCCGTCTGAGACCCCAGCACCAGCCACTGAGACTCCTGCACCAGCCACTGAGACTATGGCTCCGTCTGAGACCCCAGTACCAGCCACGGAGGCTCCTGCACCAGCCACAGAGACTATGGCTCCGTCTGAGACTCCTTCTCCAAGTGAGATTCCTTCTCCAAGTGAGACCCCAGCTCCGTCTATGATTCCTACTCCGACGGGTGCCCCAACAGAGACGCCGGCCCTGACTCCTACTCTAACCACTGAGCGTCCAGGGTGTGCTGTGGCGTAGGCTCAGTGGATTGTCAGCTCGTAGAATTCATTTGCAGTAGTAGGCCACTATCGTCAATGGACAGACTCAGCTTCATTTCCTTTATCATGAGCGACATTTACACTTGGTCTTTGTGCTGATAGTTGGTGCCAATCATACACGTTCAGAGAATTCTTGGCTGCAAAACAGCCTTGACTGACGTCTACAAAGCCATTCTGGCGCGATGCGATGTACGCGATCTAACGCCAAACTGCATTAGCGCGCTGCAGTGCGAGCTGCAGAACGAGCACCTGGCGCTCGCTGCTCTCTTCATATTGGTCGCCAGTCGTGTGTATATAGCTCGTGTCTCTCTTGTTGGGCAGCGTCGCATTGCGATCTCGATGGTGATCCTGATGACTTCTTGAAGTCGTCCGTTATCACAGTGTGTTTGTATCTGCTGTTCTTTTGGTCGCGAGCGACCGCCAATGGAGCATACAACTGCGCTATGTGGCCTGCTATCTGGTCATTGTGAGTATGCGCTGGCAAGGACTGAATCTCTCGTGAAAAGAACAGGCATCGCACAACCAAAGACACGTGGTCTACCGACTGCTGCAGCTGCCGATAACGTCCACCATATTGTTCAATGCCGTCTCAAACCTAGCAAAACTCAATTAGCTGGAAGCGAAAGCAACGAGATTTGAGCTCACGCACCTTGAAAAACAGTGACATTGTGGTCACCAAGCACCAAGCGTTACAGCTTGTAACGCTTGGTGCTTGGTGACCACAATGTCAATGTAGATTTGCAAGTGGACAACCAAATTCGCGATCTTCGTGGTTATTGCGTACGATGGTTGCCAGCATCTCGGAGCTTTCCACCATCATGGCGCTTGGCGATGGAACTTCTTGTTTCACCAGCACATAGACTGATGTTGGGTTTCCAGTTCGATCGTCTGCATCGGTTCCTATAATGCGGAACAGGTGGTAGCCATCAGAATCTTCACGTAGAGCTGACTTCTCTATAAACATGAGCGCTTACCCCGTCAGGCCTGCCTATCAGTGCCATTGCAGATGTCAACTGCATTCAAGGGTCTCGAGCAGCCGATGGTCCACGCGAATAGAGCTGTTCGTGCGCTGCAGCGCGCAAGTGCGCCAACGCCACCGCTGCCTGGATGACAACCAATACTGACAAGAGAGCCATCGTGCTTCTAATGTGATTCGGTGGTTCTCATTTAGTTTTGGATTGTTTTGTAGACACCATCGAAGGTTTGATGAGTATCTAGTCCCGCGCCAGAGATCATAGGAGTAATTCTGGCTCATACTACAGGCCTTCGTATTCGGATGGGTAGTACAGACGGCCTGACAACACAAGATCCCACGGGACTATCGATCCTTACTGACTCAACTTGAAAAAGATGCAATGGCAAATGTTGTAATGTTGGCGAAATCTTCTCTGATGATCAGGCCATCTGGCGAGAGCGGTGGAATGCTGGCGAGATAATCGCTCAGCATTGAATTGATCATTTAATTTCTGGCAACTGCGGCGTCACTTTCGTCTCAATAGACACGATTAGTGCTCGAATCGCACCTGAGTAACCTTGTAGATGTCCAGGTTTCAAGTAATTGTCTACTCGAGTGGTGCTTGTTCTAGCGAAGTCGATTTGAGTGCGCGTTTCGAAGAAGAATTTTGCGTGATCCATTTGGGCAATGCTGCTGGAGCAGGTTGCAATTGGCCTGCTGATAGTTTGGAAGGTGCAACGACCGACTTCTGGATCCAGTTGAACCGTTCATGCACTCAAGTAGCATTCCAGCTGCTTGAAGCACCTCAGCGCAGCCGCTATTGAAGCCGCAGACGCGAATTCGCTCGTCTTGAGTAAAATGAAACTGTGCCTTGGAGGAACAGTAAATCCATGTGCCCAGCATCTTCCGCTGTAAACGATTAGCTCGCAAAACCATGGACTCGAATACTTGGCTAGAAATCTCGCTCCTCATGTGTGCAATCAAGTTTGGGGCGTCTTCGTCACCCACGATCAATAATTACGTGACCTCCTTGCGCATGTTCGTCGTCATATCCGCAACGTGGAGCCAGAGGCGGTCCACTGCTTCAACACCAACAACATCTTCAAACGCCACATTAGCATCCAACACGCGACGGAGAAATTCCCCCTTATCATGTAATCCCAGAATTACAGCGAATGATGGCATAGATTTCTCTTCTCTGACCTCCAAGAGCGTGCAGCACTAACGAACTAGTGCACTCAGAATACCCCGCGAAGGGGGAGTGGGCTCGCAACTGGCGTCACTTTGCTTGTCTAAAACGTACTTCCCTACCTTAGATTCGATCTTCCAGCGCCTTGGGGATTCCAACGTGCGGTAGTGTGCGAGATTCATCACCCATACTCCACCCGGGCTTAACCAGGCAGAGAATAAAACTGGATTGAATGGAGATGGCACCCACGTAGCCCTCACTCATGAACTAGAACGTCAGACAATCGCCAGCGACGTGTGCAGATACGTGTGGATGAGTGCACGGCTACACCAGAAAAGCAAATCTGGAAGTACTCACGCGTGATGATCGAGTGGGTCACTGCTCTTGCGGCCACAACGGGACTCTTCGGATCCAATGACCTCGAGCGAGCGAGAGCAACACTTTGCCCATGTTGGCGAAGGCCGACGTGACCTTGCGTGTCGTCATAATAAGCGGATGCGGCCATTGGACTGCTGGATCCTTTGCATTTGGCTGGTAGGGGATCCTTCGTGAAGAGACAATGGCGCCTGTGAAGTAGTGTCGCCGTATGCTGCTTGATCACCATAATCTTGCTATTCGTACTGCTGCTTCTGGTCGCTGTAGCGTTTGCAGCGTTTGCTGCTGGACACTGGCCGCTTGGCCTTCTTCTCGGCTGGAGGCTCGGCTGTGCCGTTGGGTGCGTCCTCACGCACACGCGGCGACGGCGGATGGAGCAGAGAGGGTCCGCTGCTGTGACTCAGACCAAAAGCCGAGGCAAGTACACGCGTAGTTTACCTGCAAATATGTAGATGCAAGTCATGATGCCCTTCTGCTTGTCCTGGTACAGTTCCACGTCGAAGGGCGAGAATCGCAGCACCACGATCACCTCCTTCTTGGTCGTGGCCGCCGTTATGAACAGCTTCCGCGTTCGCGACGATCACAAAGCTCAAGCTGCCCTGAGCACTGGTTTCTGCGCGGCGTTGTCATCGACCGCCAGATCAAACAGCACGCGATCCGTCTTGGTCGCCACGCGCGCAGACACGACCTGGTACGTCGTATCCGACCGCTGTGTGCGGTACTTGTTGATAACTGGGTCTGCGCGCATGTGCAGAACTTTCTTCTGACAGCGGCCTGCACCAGCAGCAGCGCCCAGAGCAACGCCTGTCCCACGCAGCACCGCATTGTATCCGATCCTAATTCGACCGAAAGCTTTCCGAGTCGTTTTTTTCTTCTTGTATTTCAGCCAATCAGCGTATTTGTTGTCAATTTTGATAAAGGTTCGTAAATTACTGCAAACACCTGGGTGAACATTCCGTAATATATTTCGCACACATGTCTCTCACTGACTTGGATAGATGACGACGTTAATTAATATGTATAAACGGCAGTGACCAAGTATTTCCAGCTATTTTGTCTTGAATTTAAAACAATTCACTGAGCCCCCCCCCCAAGAATATTGGCACGACTGTATCCTTCCGTCCATGGGATATCCTCAAGCCACACAACATGGGTTTGGACTGCTCCTTGAGCAAGCGACTCTTTGTGAATATCAAGAACATTCGCTTGTGTAACCCAAAAAATGCGCGACTTCGCTAGAAAGAAACTGCAGCCCAAAATTCTGTAATGTTCTCGCCGTTCACTGGATCCGCTCAGTGCAGAGCACTGACTGATGCCGAGAGTTTTGTTCAAGAATCACCCAGGAAGAGGGACGAATCCATTCAGTAGAAGTCAGAACTACCGTATTACCATGCTGCAGCTGCAAAGACGATGTGACTACTATGCTGTATGCTTGACAGACACATTGCGAAATATATTTCCATATATTCACCAGCTCCAACGCGAAGAAATATACTTTTGCCCAGGTTTATGGCATTGAACCCACCCACTCTGGTCACGCGTTCTACAGCGAGCGTATCGTGCATGCACTTTGTTGTGTGTATGCTACTGCGTACTGCAGAGCAAAGCAGGACTGACTACCCAGCAAACTTTCGTGTCACACCCTTACAGAATAATCCAGTATATTGCTAAGCGTAAAATACATATATTGCTTTCATATGCGTGTCTTTACGACCGATAACTTTCGAGCCCACATCACCATGCACCAGCAGCAGCGCACTCATGCGCTCTCTGCTCTGCTGCATCTGCCGCCGCTGCACTCGCGTGAGAATGACCCCAGTGACCAAGCGAAGCCATTGGCCAAGAAGAAGCCTAAGCGCCCGGTCTCCAACAGTGTGCGCTGCAAACGCTATCGCGACCAGAAAGAGCAGTACGAGGGCACTCTCGTGACGAAGATCGCGTTGCTCAGGCAGGAACTGGCGACACTTCAGCGCGGACTTTCCCAAGAGAAGGCTCTGATGCTAAGGCATGTTCCTATGGGATCGATTGACAGAGTCATACGCAAGTATTTTGCGCTCTTTGAGTACGGCATCGCGTTCAAATCGCCAGTTCCTGAGGTTGACGCGTGCTCTATGGGCCGGAGAAGGCAGATCCAGCAGTCCAACGACCGCATCCGCTCTCAGGAAGCCTTCCTGCATCACATGATGGATCCTCAAGTGGTCATAGGACCGCTCAAGGGCGTCCAGTCCTGGATCACGATGCTTCGCATCGGCTCGGCAGCCTTCGTCAACGTGCGCAAACTGCTGCTCTCGCTCGAGGTCATTGGGTCCGAAGAGAGTCCCGTAGTGGTCGCAAGAGCTGTGACCCACTCGATCATCACGCGCGAGTCCTTCCAGATCTACTTCCCTGGGGTCGCCTTGGACAACGAGCTCATCCACAAGTATATGCATACGCCGCTGGCGATTGACAACACGATGACATTCCAGTTCACGAGCGAGGGCCGCGTGGAGGCCATCTCCATGGAATCCAGCTTTATTGTCGGTCTGATCAAGTCCGGATGGAGTATGGCCGATGCATCCCGTGCTCTGCCTCCCGTTGGAGTTCCCAAGTCGCTCAAGGACCAAGTGGATTTGACACTGAGCCAAAAGAACATACGCGACGCTGTACCACGTAGTACGGGACTTCTGCCATCGTACCCGTCGCGCGATGTGCTGCTTGCGCTGGTTCGGGAGTGCTGCACGCTCTTTGAGATCAGAACTCAGGACGCGGCGCCATGCTGCCAAGCGCCTGTGGACATTAACGCCAAGAAGGGATTTCTCCATCGCGTGTTGGATACAAATGTGGCGTCTGAAGACGTCGTTGGTGTTGATGCAGTGGTCCAATGCTGGTTGTACATGGCAGATATGATGGCGAATGTGCGCAAAACGATCACGAAAGTGTCCATAGCTGGGGACCAAGACGCTCCGATCCTGATTATACAAATGAAGAACGAGATTCCCACTCAATGGCTCGCCTCCATGATGCCCAAAGTCGACTTCTTGTTCAACGGCGATGCAGAGCTGCATTTCTTCTCCAAGGCCCAGTTCCATTTCAGTCATGAGGCTCGCGTCAGCTTCTGCAGTTTTGATAGCGGCTGCTCCGAAGCGCTGCAAGAAGCTGGCATGGAACTTGAAGAAACCAGCCGAGTTCTTCAGTGGTTCCACTCCATGTACAAGCCTACTGTTGCTGCTTCTCCATTATTGCAAGGTCAGTTGTCGGCCATCACTCAGTCTGCTGCAGCAACATTCTCAAAGGAAAGTATTCTACAGAGTATTCCTCCGAAACGCGCACCTAAATCGAATCGAGAACGCGGCCAGGTATTCCGCATTCGCCAGAATACAAAGCACACGGAGTTGCAGAGATCGATTGACCGACTACGAGCCACTGTATCGCACCTAGAAGAACGGGCCAATCAATTGCATCAAAATGGCTTGACATCGGAACTCAAAACTTCTGAAGCCACTCGTGCAGTATGAACAGAGACCCCTAAATCCTTTAGACACTTGCAGGTGTTTCTAAAGCAGCTGCACTTGGTACGACATGAGTGCTGGAGCTGAACGGTATCCACTCCCAAGTTGACGTAATCGGGCACGTACTTTGCACCCATCTGATGCAGATGGCGTTGACAGGATTCAGCTCAGTAATCGGCGACAGACGTTCACCGGATCCGAGACAAGTCGCGATAGTAATCGTGTCGGGGCAACGCAAGCAAGCTTCCACGTCTCACGGAACCCGACTTTTAGTCAGATTTTTTAGCACTCATTTGCAGTTTCACCAGCCATGACTGCGCCATCCACGCACCAGGTCTTCCGTCACACGGACCGCAGCTCGCACCACACGCTCACGGCTTCCCAGGAGTCTGTTCCAGCCATCAACCTGCATGAAGTGCTCGTCAAGATCCACGGCATGGCCCTCAATTACCGTGATCTGGTGATCGCCAACAGCTTGTACGGAGCTCTATCAAGGACAACATCGTGCCATGCTCCGATGGCGCTGGTGTGATCGTCAGTGTCGGTTCAGCCGTGAGTGGACATGTACGGCCCCATGCTGGACTGGAACCACGGCCAAGGAGGTGCCATCGACGGCACGCTGCGTCAGTACGCTGTGTACGCGGCTTCTGCGCTCATCAAGATCCCAGAAGAGTGCGAATTGAGTTTCATGGAGCTCTCGACGCTCGTGTGCGCCGGCCTAACCGTGGCGTCGCTACCACAGAGGCCAGACCATACTCAAAGCACGCAAAGTACTCGCGCATGATCTTGCCCAGAGACCCCATGGGCACGTGGCGCAGCACCAGCGCTCTCTGTTGCCAGAGTCCGTGCTGGAGAGTTGTCAGCGTCTGCGTCTTGGCCTCATGCTGCTGCTTGTGGCGCAGTCGCAGTCCAATACACTTGAGATTAGTGTCTACCACATCAAAGTAGGCCAATACCCATGAGCGGGTTTCATTGAAATGCCCGGGTTCATAACTATACTGAGATCAAGCTTATCAAGTGTTATGGGTTGGATACGAAACCCACCAAGGTTAGGTAGGGGGAGGAAGAGCCACTTGCCATTCGTCAGTCTCATCAAGCGCAGTCGTCTGGGGGTCGTCTGCTGTGTCACATCCTGCTCCGTGGTCGATCAATAACTGACCAACGCAGTCGTGCCCAGTCCTCGCTGTCCTCCAACAGCAGCCTCGCCCCTCGTTCACGTTGTACTCAGTGGCAAGGCGGCGATCCTTCTCCCCTCCCTGCGCTTCTCCGTGTCGGAATGGGCTCAGAAGGTGCTACCGATGGCGCGGACTGGGCATAACCGCGCTGCCCAAGTATTGGTCGATCACTGAGTTGAATCCCACGCACCAGACCATCTCCAGCGGCCGTTTGACTCAAGACGCCAGGAAGAAGCTACAGAAACACCGAACATGTGCAACAAGACGCAGTGAATGTCTACAACTGATATGGTTTTTCATTAACGGTGTCTGACTAATAAAGATGGCTTTTTTTCCTGGTTTAAACCGTGCTGTGTGTGTTCTCTCAATGCGTTCCCTCAACGCAGAACTTTCGATCTTCCGATTAGATCGCTTTGGTGTTGAGGCAATTGTCCATCGCGATCTTCTCGTCGATCTGATGTGAATAATCGGTGATGAAAAAGCAATTGCAAGTCATTTTCTAACGACATAAATGCAAGGGCAGCTTGAATTTGCCTCGAGACGGCGCCAGTTCTCTGCCCCTGAGAGACCGTCCAGAAAACGCTGGCGATGCAAACGGGTCACATGTCGAGAAGAAGCATCCGAAGAGCCGAGTGATCTCAGCCCTGGATCAAAGTCAACCAGCATTTCCACGATTCTTTTTAGTCATTTGCATTGTCAAATAGACAGAGCATGCCATTAGGTCGCACTGGTATGGTTATTGTGGCTCTCTAACTCCTTGCGCCGCGCTTGTAACTCTGACACAGTGTTGCGGAGTTGCTTCACCGATCCTTCCAATTCCTGTTCGAATTGTTTTTGCCTTTGCCGAAATGCTTGACCTCGCTCACGGTTTGTCTTGGGCTTGCACTTTTGCGGAGGTTGGGATGGTAAGTCGGACGATGATATAGTACCGCTGTGTGTGCCAGTTGATTGGTCTGCTGGAGAGGTAGCACCTGTATCGATCAGAGGCACTAAGGAAGCAAACCATTGAAGCACTTGACAGGTTTCTTCCAGCCCCACTCCTGCCACACGAAGAGCTTCGGAGCATCCGCTGGCAAAGCTGCACAAGCTGATGCGTCCATCTTGCGTGAAGTGGAATTGCGCCTTGGACAGACAAGTCAGGTCTGTATCCCACGCATTCCACGACACGTTGCTATCACTCTCAGCCATCATGGAGGCAATCAGATAACCAGGCATCTCGTTCTTCAAGTGCACGATCAGAATCGGCTCCGTTGCATCGCCAGCGACAGACACGTTCGTGATCTGTTTGCGTATATCGACCAGTACATCTGCAAAGCGCAACAAGAATCGGATGACGGCTTCCATACCAGCAATGTTCCCAAACTCCACATTCGTATCCAGCACACGACGCAGGAACGCTTGTTTGGTCTTGGCATCAGCAACCACGGACACTAGTGGCGGTAGTTTCTCCATCCCGATCTCAAACAGCGTGCAGCACTCGTACACCAGTGCCACGAGCGCTTCACGTGACGGATACGCCGGTGTAGCACTTAAAGCAGACAAAGCCGGACATGCTGCCCCTTGGTTCTTCAATAACGCTGGAGGTAGCTGCGCATTCGGCAGAGCACGAGCTGCATCCGAGACGCTCCATCCGGATCGGATGAGACTCGCAATGTAGCTGGACTCGGTCGCCACGTGCTTGACGCGGCCTTCACGAGTAAAGTGGAACGTCGTAGTGCTCTCGACAGTCAGCGTCGTGTGCAAGTACTTGTGAATGAGCTCATTGTTAGCTGCGGCGCCTGGCAGAAACGTGCGAAAGGACTCATGGGTTAGTGTGACCTGCATGACCGCCCACGCGACCACCACGGGGCTCTCTTGCGAGCCAACGACCTCCAACGACGTGAGCATAATGCGCGAGTTGGCGAACATCGCGGCCTTGCGGCGCAAGATCGCCAACAAGGAGCCCACGCCTGTCATCGGACCCACAGTGACTTGCGGGTCCATCAGGTGGTTGAGAAACGCTTCTTGTGAGCGTACGCGGTCGTTCATCTGGTCCATGAGGCGTCGCTGGCTCGGTGTCTGCCCGTCCGCTGGAGGAACCACAACGGACGCCAGTCCATACTCAACGCACGCAAAGTACTCGCGCGCAAGCTTGTCCAGCGATCCCATGGACACATGGCGCAGCAGAAGCGCCTTCTCCTGCCACAGGCCACGCTGCAGAGTCGACAACTCCTGCTTGAGCGCTGAGATCTTGGCCACGAGCATGTCCTCGTACTGTTGCTTCTGGTCGCGGTAGAGCTTGCAGCGCGCACTATTGGAGACCAGGCGCCTGACCTTCCTTTTGGCCGGAGGATCCTTGGCCTTGCTGCTGGCCTCGGGCAGCGCCAGCGGCTGCGGATGCAGCAGATGCGAGAGCCGATACGGCATGAGTTCTGCTGTGGCGTCGGTCGCGTAATCTTTTGTTTCTCTGCAGCCGAAATTTTCTGCTGTTATAATTAACTTACCACAGAAGGCAACAGGGCGGAGGAGAGTCAGGGTATTATATATACAGTATTGAGTGAGGTCCTAAATTTACCTACGACGGTATCTGTGCGGACTCCTACATGACCAGTATCCGTCCTCTTGCGAGGAGGTACTCCGACTTACCATTGCATCTAATACTGTGAGTGTCTCAACTTCGTCGACCACACAATATTCGAGTTCATTGGGATACAAGCATGTGCCCATTTGTTTGTGGAACCGGTTGCCATTGGCAACATAATCCTACCAGACGGGACGTGGCGAGGAGTAGTCTGCGTGTTGCTGCAGCTCACTCAGTCGCGTTTCCAGCTGAGAGACGTTCGCTCGAAGTGTTTGCAGCGAGACTTGCAGGTTTTCTTCCCGTTTCTTCTCACGCAGCCGAAAGGCTTGACCACGCTCGCTACTCGATTTAGGGGCACGCTTGGACAGAATGTTCACTGGAGTATCCGATACAGTCGCTGGATTGAATTTAATAACGGAGTCGCTCAGGTTCACTGGGGATGCTTCATCCAAAGTTCTGATCCATTCAAGAACGTTGCAGATCTCTTCAAGTCCCAGTCCAGCCACGCCAAGCGCTTCAGCCAATCCGCTGTCAAAGCTGCAGAGGCTAACACGTGCCTCGTGTGTGAAGTGGAATTGTGCTTTGGAATTGCAGCATAGATCTGTATTTAGTAATTCCAGCTTGGAAAAACTCGTTTGCGGCACTAAGGAGCCAAGCAAGAGCCCAGAGAATTCGTTCTTCAAATGCACAATCAAGATTGGTTCATTCTCATCCCCAGCCACAGATAAACTCATCACTTGTTTGCGTACGGCACCCAAGATATCGGCCCAATGCAACCACGATCGGATAACAGCGTCGACCCCAGCAACAGTTCCACATTCCACGTTTTCATCCAGCACTCGACGGAGAAACGCTTCCTTGGCTTTCTCATCAGCAGTCAGAGGCGGCTGCGACGTGTTGTCTCTTTCGATCCCAAACAATGCACAGAATTCACAGATCAACCCGTCGAGTTTATCGCGAGACGAATGGGACGGCCTTGCATTCACTGTGAAGGAAGTTGGAGTATGACGGGCCACCGGACTATACAACGCTGCTTGATTCTTCAGAAATGCTTTAACGATTTGCACATGCGGCAGCACGCGAGCAGCATCCGAGACGCTCCATCCAGACTTGATCAAACTCGTGATGTAGCTATTTTCCGTGGCGACACGCTTGACGGAGCCATCGTGCGTGAAATGGAACGTCGTAATACTCTCCATGGCCACTGGCGTATGCAGATACTTGTGAATGAGTTCATGGTCGGTCGTGGGTCCCGGAAAGAAGATCCGGAGCGATTCACGGGTCAATATGGCGTGAGTTACTGACCACGCGACCACCACAGGGCTCTCTTCCGAGCCCACAACCTTGAGCGACGAGAGCACCAGACGAGAATTGGCGAACGCTGATGTCTTGCCTCGTAATATCGCCAGTAACGCATTCACACCCTTCATAGGACCCACAGCGACTTGAGAGTCCATCATGTGGCGCAAAAAGGCTTCTTGCGAGCAGGCGCGGTCGTTCGTTTGCTCGATCAGCCGCCTCTGATTCGAGGCCAAGCCGTCCAAAGGGGAAGACTCGATGGACCCCAGACCATACTCAATGCGCGCAAAGTACTCGCGCACCAGCTTGTCCAGCGATCCCATGGACACGTGGCGCAGCAGCAGCGTCTTCTCCTGCCACAGCCCACGCTGTAGCGTTGCCAATTCCTCCTTCAGAGCCGAGATCTTGACCACGAGTGCGTCTTCATACTGCTGCTTTTGGTCGCGGTAGAGCTTGCAGCGCGTGCTGTTGGACACCTGTCGCTTGGCTTTCCTCTTGGCCGGGGTCTTGGCTTGTCTGCTGGGCAGGGGGTCGGGCAGGAGCAGCGGGGCTGGATGCAGCATGCGCGAAATCCGATGCGGCATGGAGCTCTTGGATCTCAGCTTGTGGGTATTTTTCAAAATGGCGTTTTCTTTGCAGCCGAAAGCTTCGAATTAAAAAACTTACGTGCGTGGACCACAGGAAATCGAACCCACTGGAGCGTGGCATGACAAACAACAAATGCTCGTGCGTGCATTTGATTGTGGAGACTTGAGATAAGCGAAAGATGGCTTGGGTGGGGTCAACTCAGGCGCAACTCGACAGGGATACGATCTATCTGCTGTACATAATGTTTATTTCTTCCACTCTGTTGCAGGCTCGGACAAATTGGTAAGTGTTATATTACCGTAGTTTACGACCCCATAAATGGTCTGACTCCATCAGCCTACTGTACTTATTGGAGCACACCGGTACGAACTGAACCCATCGGACTGCGTTTACCAGTGCCGTCGAACTTCAGAGGCGTAAACGCTGCTTCCCTCCACGTGGAGGGATGCTGTACAGTGAGCTGACCATACGCTAGCACCAACACATTTGACCCAAGCTGCTCACTGTACCACCAGACTCCCAGACACGTCAACTTCTCATCCCCGAACAAACCAACGACACGGAGATCGCGCGGCTCCTCCATAACGACGTCGGCCGATGACCACTTGTTGCTCTCCTCCGGCAGGTCGCACGGGTGGATCATGGCGGACTGAGTCAATCTTGAATGAGCCGGTGCTTTTGTTCGCTGTGGATCGCTGAATCACGTCATGGGAAGTCAAGATCGAAGTTCAGATCCGGCGATACTACTTCCCACGCTCTTTGAATGAACCTTTTTGATTGAATCGTCTGGATCTGCTACGAACAAGGGCTGCTGATTGATTATCCAGCTCACTGAAGGCTCAGCTGCCTCAACAAGGATCGTGGAACTCCAAACGTGAGATACTGAAAGCTGAAGTTGGACTGGCACCAAGATCGATCAGAGAACAATCCAGTGGAGTCAATGGTGGTGGCGGTGCCCACGCATTCGAATCGTCAGGACTTTCAACATCATCACGGAAAAATTTTCACCAGCAATCGGAACGATGTTTGTTCTTCCGTATCGCCAGGCTTCCACCTGGACGACTTGCGCTGAGCCAAATGGGCGAGCTGTACCAGCGAAGACTGCGATCGCATGGCGAGCGGATGCGGATCAGCGAGTGCTCCCTGGGCAATACGCCAGGATCCTGGCACAGTTCCAGCACTGTATTCACAAACCCTTCTCACTGCAGAGCCCCAAGGACGGTTGGCGAGTCAATTATGGCGCGTTCATCCGTGTCGGCTGATGTTCCTCCTGACTTGCTTTGGCGTGTGCGTGCAATCGAGACAGCTCATGCCAATGGTGCTGGTTGCTATGACCACTGCGGGCTGATCCGCATGTTGGCAGCCGACCTGTGGGTCTATCCCATCCCGTTCTCATGTGCATGGGGATTAGTGCCCCACAGCTTGTTCGTTGGTGTCTTCTTCCTCGCGGCCGTTGGTCGGAAGCGCCTACGAGAGAAGCCGAGGCTGCTGCATGAACTGGCCATGATCTATCCAGCCTACAACGCAGTGTACTTGCGACTGGGCCCGTGGCAGCAGACAATGTTCGTGCCCGTGCTCCCGCTCTTGTAGCTCGTGCTGAAGAACGTGCTGGCAAGCACATCATGGAGTTCACGCCGGGCGAGTTCTCCATCAAAGTGTTCAACGCGCTGTATGTGGCCAAATGCATGCAGAACTCAGGCTCCATGACCCCGTTCATCGCCATCATGGCGTTCGACGCTTTCAAGTCCATGCTGATGTTTCGAAGCATGAAGGCGCGAAGTCAGATCATGTACGTTACTAGCCCGGTACAATCCGTCCAGTCCGAGCGGATGCACTCCATCCCGATCGCCACCAGCAGAGCCGGCAGCGGCATCACGAGGCAGAACGCGAAGCCGCAGCACTGTGCGCGGTACTCGCTAACGAGTACGATGCGACAGTTGGAACCCGTGAGCCACCGTGTTGACTGTCACTGCTGCTGAACCCATTCGGGGTTACGGTGTACCACTACTGGCGTACCCCCCCCCCCGTACCAACTTCAAAGAGAAGAACCTTTCATGGCGCCGCTCGTGGTGATCCGCCACAAGAGCGCGCAGGTCGAGTTCCACGCGCACCAGCTGCCGCTGCAACGGTCCTTCCAGCTGAGTGCGGAGGAGCCCGAGAGCGACCCGGCGGACCTGCTGGCCGTGCGCGAGTCCGCGCCCATGCTGTTCCAAGAGCCTTGGGACGAGAAGTCGCCTTCTCTTGAGCTGGAGGCGCGGGATGGAGGCAGCGTCCGTCTGTCGGAGCGGTTCTACAGCCAGCGAGGCATGCGACCCTTCAGCTGCGCCCAGTGCGGCAGCGTGGTGGCGGATCGAGAGGATCTCGTGGCCAAGACGTTCTTCGGCAAGTCCGGCAAGGCGTTCTTGCTGGACAACATGTGAGTAGTGCATTGGGATACAAGTGGCAGCTGCGGACTCACTCTCTGTGGCGCAGGTTCAATGTTCGCACGGGGGCACCACGCAACCGCCACCTCCTGACGGGCGTGCACATCATCGCAGACGTGACGTGCCAAATCTGCGACACTGTTTTGGGCTGGAAATACGTAAGAGCGGTGATTCGTGAGAGAGACTGGCGTTCATGCTGATACTTGGGTGCGATCGTGTGCAGCTCAAGGCGATGGAGTCGTCTCAGAAGTACAAAGAAGGTCGGTTCATCATGGAGCAGGCGCTGGTGCTGGATGAAGAGCAAGACCGAGTGGCAAACCACTGGTGAAAGAAAGAGGTGCGAACTAGTGTATTGCGTGAGGGGTGTTGTGAACGTTGTAACAAAGGATGAACTCGAATGGAGAATTCAATCAGATGTTCAGCCTTCGCTCTGTTGTAATATCTGTGTATTCTCCTCCTCCATCTCACAGCATTGGACCCTATCACGCGCATGGAAACGCCCCTCCAATCGCCCTTGAGCCATGTGAACTTGGCTGACAAATCCACACCTACAAGCCATCAGAATCGTCAGAAAGCAAAACCTTAAGGAGGTGCAATGCTTTCACATCCTTGGACTTACCATTGTGCACCAGCGTGAACTGCAGGACGAAGCTGAACCAAATCAAAAGCCGGGCCAGGAACTCGGTCGCTTGGTGCTCCAGAACGAACGCCAATAAGTACGCTGGAGAGAAACCACGTCTCCACTTCATCAGGAAATGCATCACACAGAACAACACGATCTCCAGGCCCGCGTACGCGATGATGTGGATGATCGTGTCTTCCACAGCGGCTGCGGTCATGTGGCGCATTTCAGGATAATATTTCCGACTCGGCAGGTGCTCCAGAACGCTGACGTAGACGCAGTAGCACAGTGGGATCGCGGCTTCGACGTATTTGACGAGGGCGTGGTATTCGCACTGGAAGAGAAGCTTGAGCGATTGGTCCACGATCTCGTGCTTTCCATGCGAGGAGAGAAAGGCGGGCGCCGATCAATCACCTCTGGCATAGTTTCTTGAAGCTCAAGTGAGTCATTTTCGTGGCTGTATCACGGCAGGTCCATGAAAGCTCGAAATCCTGATCGGTTTCCTATTCTTGGAATTGAGTCTTTGGCTGTATTTTGAACCGAAACGGTCTCCGGAGTGGCTGATGACTGGGTGGTGTCGTGATGAACAACCAGTATCTTGCGCGTTCTAATCGTATGGGCGTTCCCTGCTAACATTACGAAAATATACATTCTCTTGATGGGAAATGTCGTCTGGGTCAAAACCTATTGAAGGTTCCTGTGTGACGCGGGTCATGGCAATAGAACCAGTACAGTATCAACGAATCCTCCATCAGCTGATAGATCTTCCGTGCGCGATCCTTCATGCTTCGGAACGTTATCATGGCTTTCTAAACGTCAAGTCCCATGATCGTTACAAATGTGGTGATCAAGTCTACACTCTGCATGCATTTGGCTACGTACAGCGCGTTGAATACTTCGACTTCTTGCCAGTGGCATGAACTCCACAATGTGCTCGGTGGACCACGCCAGCACGTTTTTCGGCACGAGAGTTTCAAGAGCGGGAGCACGAACACAAACAGCGTTTGCTGCCACGAGTTGAGTCTCAAGTACACTGCGTTGTAGTCTGGGTAGATCAGACACAGCTCACCAAGCTCACGATAACGATCGCCTGGTTCCACAGTTCACCAAGCAGCTCCGGCTTCTCCCGCAGCTGCTTGCGTCCGACTCCGGCAATGAAACAGAGCGAAAAGACCGTGCCATGTGGAATCGTTCCCACAGCGTATCCAAATGGGATCGGATACACGTCTCGGCGACCAAAATTCGAAGCGAAAGCATGAAAGCCATTGCAGATCCGGAGATCAGGACGACTCGCTTCATGGACAGCGAGAGAATCGGTGTCGATTGTCTCGTTTGTATGCACACGCCGAAGCTGGTGAGGAAAAGCACCAACCCGTCGCGAATGAACGCGCCATGATTGGCAGCCCTTGGCAGGGTTTTGCAGAGGAACGCACTCGATCCCGATGGCCACCAGTAATGCAGGCAGCGGGATGACCAAGCAGACACAAAAAACTCGAAGGCGAGAAGCCGTGCGGCAATATTCGTCAAAGGCATTCAAACGCTTGATCGAGTATACACCGCGATGCGACAATTGAAGTCCTTGAGCCCGATGAGCAGAGTGCCGAACGTGGCTGTAGGTGGAGCGAAGGCAGTTCTTGAGTGTTGATTTGTGCTTGGGCCGTGCTGGAGTCAATGTCGGTGCGAGCGTCGCCACTAGAATTCTGGCTCGTTCGTCTAGCCATGACGCGAACCCATTCCAGCTCCAAGGCCATTCAGAGTGAGTGGCACAGTGTGGAAAGCTATGTCAACGTCTGGGCTCCAATTTAAACACGGACGCAGGCGATACAGAGAACCAACATGTTTTTTAAGCGAGCAACAGTGGTTGGCTTGACTTGCTGTCCGAACCGCACATTATCCTGATAAATGATCATGGTACAATACTAATACCAATCGCAATGCATTGCCTCAGTCGTGACCACCACAGGAATATTCAAAAGGCACCTGGGCATTTAAGATGACGTCGTGGAAGCACATGAGCCCTGGATTCTCTTGAGCGTTGGTGCAGAATTGGTGACCAGAACAGAAGGACTGAAATCGGATGGACCACTGTGGTTGACCTCTGTGTATTGCGATCAGCCATTACCTCTCTTCCTATCGTTCTCTCATCAGGCAAATAAACTCTCAGTACGCACTCACTCTACTGTCCAGGAGGACGCATCATGGGCGGCGGGCCAGGGGGGCCGCGCATGCCCGCCGGCGGCATCATGCCTGGGGGCGGCATCATACCCGGAGGCGGCATGCCCATACCTGGGGGCGGCATCATGCCCATACCAGGCATCGGTCGCGGCGGAGGCATCATGCCGCCCGGAGGACCGGGCATGCCACGGCCACGGCCGTACGCTTGCGGAGGAGCCATGGCAGCGACTACAACAACAACAGAGAGCGTGAGCACGAACGACCTGGAGATCCAATGGGTGGACTGGACTGGAGACAGCGGAGCCCATCATACTAAGATCTGAGGTAGTATGTTTCGAGAAACATGGGCTTTGGTGCTCAGTGTGGGTTCGGGCGTAAGCGAGACTTCGACCGGACGCCCACCTCACTTATCTGTTCATCTGATCACTTGGGCTCGCTCTGTCTCCGTCCATTGGCCACATCTCAATGCATCGTATGGCTTACCTTGGCCAGGCTGCACGAGCCCGGGGGCAGCGCCGCCAATGCCGCGCATGGGAGCCATGAGGCCCATGGGCGGGCCGCCTATGGGGGCCGGCGGGATGCCGCGGCCAGCCGCACGAGCCATGCCCGGACCAGACGGTCCGACGGTCTCGTTCTCCTGCGCCAGCGGTGGGCCTTCGACCGTGAGCGAGACGACGTTCTCGCCGCGCAATAGCACCAGTCCTAGATGGCGCTTCTCCACGCGCTCCTCGGCCACGTTGGTCTTGAGCTTGGCCTTGAGCGTGCGGAACTCCTCGCAGTCGCCCAGCACGAGGTTCATGTGCTTGTCGAAGGCCATGAAGTACCCGATGAGCACGCGCGAGTCCTGCAGCGTGACCTTCATGCGGTAGTTGATGTAGTTGAGCATCTTGCTGCTCTTGTTCATGACCTGGGACAGCGACGGAGACGAGTTGGTCAGCGCAAGAGCCATGAGCAGATAGCGCAGAGAGTGGCGCATGCAGCGCTGTACCATGGTGGCGGCTCGGGGCTCTGTCTGCAGAGAGACAAGCGAAGGTTGGAAGCAGCCGAGAGCTCCTTTTGCGACGGACGCGGCTTTGGATTTCCACCGGCCCCACTCCCCCACCCAACTACGCGCGACCTTCAGACAACATGCGACCCAAAAACCCGATGTATGGGTAGTTTAACTTATTTGGACATATTTCATACTAATTGGATAAAATGCACTCGGAAATGGCTACACTTGATTAGGCGACTGCGCAGCCTGGGCGCTCGGTCGTCGGAGCAGGAGTCTCAGCAGCTGGTGCAGGGGTCTCAGTTGCTGGCGCCGGAGTCTCACTCATTGGTGCTGGAGTCCCAGTGGCTGTTGTTGGAGTCTCAGTTGCCGGCGCCGGAGTCTCACTCATTGGTGCTGGAGTCCCAGTGGCTGGTGTTGGAGTCTCAGTTGCCGGCGCCGGAATCTCACTAGCTGGTGCTGGGGTTACAGTGGTCGGTGCTGGGGTCATGGCTGGGGCATACGTGAGGATGGACGTGGCGTTCAGCGTCTTGCAGCCGTAGACTCCAGTGGCCACGAGACCGCAGTACGAGCCGTACGGAAGGCCTTCCTGAATGTTCGGACACGCTCCGGTGCTGACCTGAGCGATGCAAATGGGCGATCCTTCCACACAGAAGATTCCCTCGACGCTCTCGACGCTCATTTCGGATTGTCCTTCGGGGCACGGGGCGTAGGCGGCCACAAGAGACGCCGAGACCGTAAAGGTGAGAGCAAGCAGAACGGATCGGAGCATGGTGCCTGAGTTGTTGTAGTCTTGAGACTGAAGCAGTTGGAGTTGGTTGGAGTTTTGACGAATGAGAGCTTGGATAGTCAAGCATTATGTTGACAGTGCGACGCAGCAGCATGCTGAGATTTGACAAGCAACGCATGAGAAGATGACGAATGAGATGGTGTAGTGTGACAGGCATGACCCAGTGCCTTCTTGGAGAGACTGGCAAGAGAAGAACTGAGGAACCAACTTATATTAGGCGTGTTGGTACGTATGCATCAGCAATGTGGGTCTGATCGTCCCATGCACAATCGCCATGCGAGGCAGTAACGTAGCTCGTTCCAACGGCCATTCTCACGTGCGAATGTTGCCCAGTAATGAGTTGCATCGCGTGTTGACCACCATGGCGGCTGCTATATTTAGTGATGATTAGCATCGAGAATTGATCGCCTCTCGTTTGGACGAAATGAGATCAAGCGTCAGAGAACAAAGCGAGCGCAAATAAGTCGGGTGGAAGTATTAGATGACCTTCAACAGTGTTGTGTTGATCCAACAATGCCATCTCTTGGCTTCAGTCCACTTGGATGCAGATCTTGCCAATGTGGACCCCGCTCTCCATCAAGTCAATCGCCGCGATCACTTCATCTCGCGTGAATCCAAAGACCTTGTTCTCCGGTGGATCGATCTTCTTGGCAGCGACGAAGCGCACATACTCCTCTATCACTGCTTGCTGCCGATCTGGACTTCGCGCACGATAACGCCCTTCCCACCACAAGAGCACACACATTCGGCATGTCTTCTTGCTTCATGCCAGCCAAGTGGCCGATGACCGCGACTGACCCGCCTGGTGAGGTGGCCACGATGCTCTGTTTGATAGTCCCAGCACCTCCGTTCTCCAGAACAAAGTTCACACCACGGCCCTGAGTGATCTTGTTGACTTCTGGCGCCCAGTCCGGAGTCGTCTTGTAGTTGATCACGTGGTCAGCACCGTATTTCTCCTGCACGAACGTGAGCTTCTCGTCCGATGACGACGTGATGATGGCCACGGCTCCAGCGGCCTTGGCGATCTGCAGACCCATGATGGACACGCCTTCCGTGTCCAGGAAAAGCACCGTTTGGCCTGGCTTGAGCTGAGCGTTGCCGAACAGCGCGTTCCAAGCCGTAAGACCAGCGCAGACGAGCGTCGAGAGCTCCACGAAGCTCAGCTCGCACTCTTCTGGGATCTTGACGAGCGCAGAAGCCGCGTACACAGCGTATTGACGCAGAGTGCCGTCGATGGCGGCACCCTGACCGTTGTTCCAGTCCAACATATGGCCGTACATCTGCGTGACGTCGAAGTTGGCGACCACGCGATCGCCAGGCTTGAGTCCCTTGACCGCCGAGCCGATACTGACGGCCATCAGAGCAGGGCACGACGTTGCCCTTGACTGGAGCCCCGTATCTGCCGTTGGAAACGATCAGGTCGCGGTAGTTGAGCGCCACACCGTGGATCTTGACGAGCACCTGATGTGAGTCGACGACTCCTGGGAGACCTGGATGTTGTGATGCGAGCTGCGGTCCGAGTGGCGGAAGACCTGGTGCGTGGCCATGGCAGTGGAGTTCTTGTTGGCTTGGGGGAAGTTGAAGAATGAGAAAGGATCTGGGCGGAGAAGAAATTGGATGATTGGATGTTTGCGTCTCCCAAGTTCGTCTACATCACTTGTCAACGCAATCGGATGGGTTCACTTGGTACTCCCTTAAGTACGAAGCTGCCACAGATCGCCGGATGTTGCTCGTCCCAAATGAAGAAGTGAGCGCAAGTCAATCTATCGAATGGGTGTTACCGTAGATGACCTATCAGCACGCCCCATCGTATGCACGTGAATCTCGCTCTCCATCAAGTCAACATTTGATCTGCGGAACGATCTTCAGTAATAGCATTCAATCGCGGTCTATTCAGTTGCGTCTTGCTCATAGCACTGCCCGAGGGCCATGTCAGCAAGAATGATTACATACATATACGGAGACTACCGGCACTCAGACACCGCCAGGGCCTGTGTCATTGAAGAAAGGGAATGAAGCGTGCTCGTAGCACGTGTGTCGTCTTTCGAAGGGTTATCGCATCGAGGGCGCCATGACCGAGGATTCGTGTGTCATCGAGCTAGTGATCGCCGTTCCGTCCGCACACGACAAGCACGAGATCTACGCGCTGATCGAGTACGTCGAAGCCATAATCCCATTGCTCTACTGCGTCTACGTTGCTCACGCAGCTTCCGAGCCGTCTGTATTTCCCCGAAATGCGCCACATGACCACAGCCCAAGTCAGCAAGATGGTGCCTTCTCCACTGTATCCGCTGGTGTTTCGTGCTGGAGCACCAGGCCATCGAGTTCCTGGCACGACTGATGCTCTGGTTCAGCTACATACCTCAGTTCACGCTGTGGATTATGGCAAGTAGTTCGGGTCCATGAGCTCCGCCTTCTTGTGATATACGCAACCGTTCTCTGTGGCATCTTAGGCGTGGACTTGTCCTCGGAGTTGCGTGGCTCAAGGGAGACTGCAGCGGGATGTAGACAAGCTATACGAAGGCAAAGAACGTCACAAGCAGCATCTATATATTAGTTCGGAAGGGTTACGCTATGCAATGGGCAGGCGCAGCTCAAAGACCGTGCTCCAGTCGTCTTCATCGATGGGCAGCGGCCGGCCCAATGCGCCCACAGCGCTCACGACAGAGGCACTGGACGCCAGACGCACTGATGCGTGCTTGGTGACGTGGAAGCCGACGTCGCGCGCTGTCTGAGCGAAGTGCGAGGCCGTGCATTTGCGCACATCGCAGTCGGCAGAGCAGGTCGCGCGGCACGGGTCCATGGACAGCAGCGCCACGGCATCGGCGTTGCCTGGTGTCATCACAGCACGCACGGTCTCCAGCAGCGGGTGATGCAGGTCGCGGCCCAGTTGCGTGATCTCGCTGCCCAGCACGAGGTCGAACTTGCCCACGAACGGCGTCATGGATTCCTGTTCGCCCCACTCGAGCATGCCGCTGGCCACGCTGACGTCTTCACGGCCAGTCCAGAGCGCAGTGTTCTTGGCGATGTTGAGTTCCAGCAGATCCGGGTACTCGTCCGTGAGCACGACGCGGCTGGCGCCCAGAGCTGCAGACACGAGGCCGCAGAGCCCGCAGCCGGCACCGAGCTCCAGCACGTCGCGGCCCTGCACCCAGGCCTCATGGGACTCTAGGAACTCACACAGCACGTAGGCGCCGGCCCAGACCTCTCCGCCCAGGCCATCGACCTTGGTTGTGTCCTGCGTCACGCGCACGGCGCGGAAGACCGCCTCGTGCCCCTGCTGACTCATGGTCGGTGATCAAATGGCCCGGTTTAACCCATTTCAGCCAAATCACCTAATCACCCTGATTTCATGCATATCAATGGGGAAATTGGGTGGAAGGTATGAAATACCCATCCATCCTGAATCGGTTTTAATGCGTTTCAGAATCTGGTATAGAAAAACCCATCTGGAGCCTTGTACATTGGTAAACGATTGGTGGCGCCCACGAACCAAGCGTGTCAAAGGACACAACGCAACCGGTCGGTCCGTCGTCTCCTTCTCTCTCATCCGTAGCGCAGCAGCCATGGCCACGACTGTGAACGCGTCGCGCTCCGATGTGATCGGCAAGCTGCCGCAGCTGCAGAACATGGTCAAGCGCGACCCGGACGGGTACAAGACCGAGTTCCTCATGCAGTTCCGCCACTTCGAGAGCGAGTACCAGCTCTTCCTGCTGCAGCCGACCAAGGAGTCGGCGCACTTCGGCGCGCTCATCTCGTTCCTGGCCCACGTGGCCAAGTGCTACCCGAATGAGATGGCTGAGTTCCCGGCGCAGATCATGAACCTGCTGCGCGACCACTACCTCGTGCTGGAACCGGATCTGCGCCGCACGCTCGTGCAGAGTCTGACGCTCATGCGCAACCGCGACCTGATCGACGCCATCACGCTGCTCAAGCTCTTCTTCGAGCTCTTCCGCTGCCCGGACAAGCGCCTGCGCGAGCTGCTGTACCAGCACATCGTGTCGGACATCCGCCAGATGAACGCCACGAGCAAGAACATCAAGGTGAACAAAACGCTGCAGAACTTCCTGTTCGACATGCTGCAGGACGAGAACGAGCACGCGGCCATCAAGTCGCTGCAGGTGCTGGTGGACCTGTTCAAGCGCAAGATCTGGCACGACGTGCGCAGCGCCAACGTGATCGCTACGGCCTGCACCAGCAAGAACACCAAGCTGCTGGTAATGGCCATCAACTTCTTCCTGGGCATTGACGAGGACATTCTGGGCGAGGAGGAGAAGGAAGCCAAGAAGAAGAAGGAGCTCGTGGAGGTGGACTACCACGCGCACTCCAAGAAGACCAAGAAGCGCCACCGCGAGACTTTCAGCGCGCTCAAGAAGAACTCGCGCCAGCGCAAGAAGGAGATCGAGTTCGCGGCCACGTTTCCGGCGATCGAACTGCTGAACGACCCGCAGGGCGTTATCGAGAAGCAGCTCAAGGTGCTCAAAGGCTGTACCGAGCGGTTCGAGGTCAAGCTGCTCATGATGAACTTCATCAGTCGCGTCATGGGCTTCCACAAGCTGGTGCTGCTGCCGTTCCACCCGCTGCTGCAGCGCTATCTGCAGTCGCACCAGCAGAACGTGACCAACATCTTGGCTTACCTCGTGCAGTCGTGCCACGACGAGATCCCGCCGGAGGAGCTGCTGCCGATCGTCAAGAGTATCGCCAACAACTTCATCACGGAGCGCTGCTCGTCCGAAGTCATGGCCGTGGGCATCAACGCCGTGCGCGAGATCTTCCGTCGCGTGCCGTTGACGCTCGAGTGCGAGGGCATGGACGTGCTGATCCAGGATTTGATCATGTACAACCGCGCTCGCGATAAGACTGTCGTCATGGCGGCTCGTGGCGTACTGAACCTGATCCGCGAGATCCACCCGACGCTGCTGAAGCGCAAGGAGCGTGGCAAGTTCCACGACGAATCCGCCAAGCCCAAGCGCTTTGGTGAGCTGGTGGCTGCCGAAGGTGTCGACGGCGCTGAACTGCTGGCTGAGGCCGAAGCCAGCGGCCGATTCGATGGCGAGGACAACGGCGATGGCTGGGAGATCGCCTCGGAGGAGTCCGAAGCTGGCTCGGACGATGAATGGGTCGATGTCGACTCCGACAGCGACAACGGGGGCAACGACCAGGAGCAGGGAGACGACGACGATGCCGAAGAAGGCGACGAGGAAGAGGAGGAGGCCAAGCCTGTGGAGCAGAAGGAACGCCTCGATGCGCGTCGCATCCTCACGCCGCTGGATTTCGAGCGTATCGAGATGCTCAAGAAGGAGCGTGAGGCAGAGCTGAAGGACCCTAAGAGCCGCAGCAAGCGCAAGGCCGAGGAGATCACTGCCAAGGTGAACGCGGACGGCGTCAAGGTGAACCCGGACGACCTGGAGGGCTACTCGAAGAAGAAGCGCATGACCCAGGAGGAGCGTCTGCGCACGGTGCTCGAGGGCCGCGAGGACTACAAGCACAAGCGCTCCGGTGGCGGCACCACCAACACGGAGAAGAAGCGTCTGAAGCATTTCATGATGATCAAGAAGTCCAAGACAGTGCAGTCCAAGGTGCTGGTGTCGGCTCGCCAGGTGCAGAGCATGAAGAACAAGGTGGTGAAGAAGATCCTCAAGCACGACGCCAAGAAGCGGAGAAAGATCTAAACCAGCCATTAGTATGCATATCCACAGGTCCAGTCGCATGTTTTGCTTCCACTTTGTGCGTCGGTCATGCTTATAAGTCAAATGTACCACTTATTAGAGACTGTCCCGTCCCTGGCCAAAGATGCGGAACTTTACGGTAGAACGTACTTAACGGCTTCTATTCTTTGCCGTTTTACTTATAAAGCGAACTTAGTGGAGCCTCAACTTGGCCAAGGTTGACGCGACATTGTCAGAGTCGCAAGATGCTGCCGCCGACCTCGATGCCGGGCTTCCCTGCGGCCGGCGCGTGCGCGGAGCTGCTGCTGGCGGACCAGAAGGACGCCGTGTACGAGGGAGAGGTCAAAAACCAGCTGCGCGAGGTGCTGGAGCGCGTGTGCGGCGCCCACTTGCTCTCGCAGCTGCTGCCGGAGCTCACGGCGCTATCTTCCGTGCTCTACTTCGCGGTGGTTCTGGGTCACAAGCAGCCCCAGCAGACGCTCGGCGAGGAGTTCTGCGACGTGCTGCGCGTAGTCAAGCCCAACGGCGACCACGCCCAGGCGCTGCTGGTGCCCTGGCCGCGCCATCTCGTCTGGCTGGCGCTGGCCGTCGTGCCTCGGTATCTAACTGCGCGATCCCAGAGCGGATGGCTGAATCTCGTCCAGCTCACGCGGTCCCCACGCGAGCGAATGGAGCAGCAACTGCGCAACCGACAGGCCGGCCGATCCGCTGGCGACCAGAAGAAGCCCGTAGTCCATCGAGCGTTTACGACCATGGACGCGTCGGTCTCGCGGCTGAAAAGGTTCCTGGCGTGGGTTGAATCCGACGTCATGCCGGCCACGTACGAGTTCACGTTCACGTCCGTGCAGCAGTGGATGGCCCAGTGCCATCTCGCAGGGTTCTACGTCTTCGCCAAGTACTTCCACGTGTCCAAGCGCCTGGCTGCGATCCAGTACCTGTTCGTCCGGCAACAGGAGCAGCAGCCTATCAACCTCTCTCTTCTGGTGAGTTTGTTCGCCTTCCACATCCATCTCTCACCAGTACAGACACGATGCTAATCTTGAGCTCTCTCTATTACTTGAAGGGCTACACGATGTTCCTTCGACTCTTTGTCACCGCTTTTGTGGAAGCCAAGCGGCTGCGAGGTCACCACAAGCAGCAAAAGCGAGCAGCTTTACAAGCCGAAGGCGCTCGGGGCGACATGAGCTTCTACTCACAGTCAGATCGCGTCCCGACGTCCTTCTCCGTCGCACGCGAGCCAGAAGATAGCAAGCCGTCTGCTCAACTGGGCTCCTCTCGCTCCAAGCGCAAGTGCGCGCTGTGTCTGGGCGACCGGATCGCACCGGCCGCGACGCCCTGCGGCCACGTCTTCTGCTGGGAGTGCATCGTGGGCTGGTGCCAGAAGAACAAGGCCGAGTGCCCGCTGTGCCGCCAGGAGGCGCACCCGCAGCAGATCAAGTGTATGTATAACTATGCGTGAGAGAGAATGAGAAGAGAGTGTTGATAGTATGCAACAGGCATGAAGGGTTTGTTTTACATAGGAAGGGAGACAAGCGCCAAGGCTCTACTTCTTGCGCTGGCGCTTGTTCTTGGACTGCTTGTCGGTCGCTCCACGCGCAGGCGACTTCTTGCCGCTCTTCTTGGGCTCGGCTGCCTCGTCCTGCTTGTCCTCGGTGGCCTTCTTCTCCTCCAGAGACTTGACGTACACTTGGTCGGAGCTGAGCGCGCTGTGCACCATGCGCTTGGACGCGTCCTTATCCAGCTTGAGCTTGGGGCCCTTGGCCAGCTCCTCGGCGTCCTTGATCTTCTTGATGAACGCCTTGACGCGCTCCAGCTCCTGCTTGACATGTGTCTGGCGAATGTCCTTGGCCGAGACGCCCTGCGTCTTCAGGAACACGTACAGCAGCGCATTCACAGTGTAGGCTGCATGCATGCATCCAGTCAGTCGGATCCGTGCAAGTCAGTTCGTTGGAGCACTGTACGTACCGAGACCGACTTGGACCTTGGCCTTCTCCAGCGGAGTCAGCTCCGCCACTAGCTGCTCCACAGGCGCCTGCGCGAAGAGCTTGAGGTGCTCGTCCACCGCCGCCAGCGTCTGGTCCACGCTCGTGAACGCTTCCACGGCCTGCTCGCTCATTCTGATCTGGGTCACTTCTTTTGGTTGGCCCACGCCCAAGTCGCTTTTGATAATATTGATGTGCACCACACCATCATTAGGGTTTTCTTCTGGTTACGCATAAAGAGAGACTTGCTGATTGATATGATCACCATAATTACTGTACCGAATGCATGAATGAAATCAAATGAACGTGGCTGTCATGGACGACGACGACGGCGACGGGTCACTCGTCTTCTGCCGCTTGGCCATGACCAGCGCGCTAGCCGAGGCCAGTGCCAGGCCGGCCGGCTGCTCGTTCAGCGGCGGTGAGGCCGTGTGTTTCAGCACCTCCAGCAGCTCGCGCTGCACGCCGACCATCTCGTTCATCGTGCCTACGAGCTCATTGTACCGGCGGTCTGTGAGCTCCATGTACGCAGCCAGCGCTGCTGCCGTCTGGTCTGCTGTCTGCCGTGCGCTCGCGTCCGCGGCACTGCGCTTCTTGGTTCTTGTGGTGGTCGGCGCCGTCTGCAGAGCCACAAATGCCGTCTGGTTGACCAGCATGGAAGAGGCGGCGGACACCGGGATCACTGGTGGCTCGTGCTTTTTGATGTGGTCGCGGCCATCGACGCCTGACGCGGTCTCGTCGTCCTGGTCCTGCTCCGAGGCCATGGTCTCGTGCGCCAGCGGCTCGGCCTTGAGCTCTGCAATGGGTGCGGAAACGTCCAGCAGCGCGCTGGAGTCGTCGTTGCTCTCGCTGTCGCGCGCGTCCGTGGGCGTGTTGCCGCCGTTGGCGCTGTCCTCGCGCACGACCTCGAAGCGTCGCCGGTGCTCCACTGTGTACAGCTCGCCCTGCTTGAGATGCGTCTTGGTGAAGTGCATCTTGAACTTCTGCGTGCGCATGGCCTTGTCGCAGCCGGGGAACGTGCACACGATGCCGTTCTTGTGCTTGTTGCCGGCCATGAGCTCCCGACAGTGAGATGGATTGATCGCTTGAGGTGAAGGAGGGGGGGTACGGTTACCACGCTTTGCTTTTGTTGTGTGCAAAGGCCTGAGTGGTTACTTTCTCTTCTCCCTCTACAAGAGCCAAGCACACAAAGGGCGCTCTATTGAGGATAGGGAAGGTAAGTTGTACATGGTGAGAAGTATATTTAATTTACGTAATTTATGACTCAAGCGACTTCACAGCCAGGACGCACAGTGGTGACTGGAGTCTCAGTTGCCGGAGTCCCACTTGCTGGAGCTGGTGTTACAATTGTCGGTGCTGGGGTTACAGTGGTCGGTGCTGGAGTCATAGCTGGTGCGTACGTGAGGATGGACGTGGCGTTCATCGTCTTGCAGCCGTAGACTCCGGAGGCCACAACGCCGCAATAGGAGCCGTAGGTAAGTCCTTCCTGGATGACCGGACACGCTCCGTCGTAGATCTCGGCGTTGCAGATGGGGTATCCTTCCACGCAGAAGATGCCGTTCACGCCCTCGACGCTCATTTCGGATTGGATTTCGGGGCAGGGCGCGTACGCAGCCGCGAGAGAAGCTGACGTCGTGAAGACCAGAGCGAGGAGGAGAATGGACCGGAGCATGGTGCTTCGCCTCGGATTGATTGGTGGAGTGAACACTGGATGGAGCTTTGAGCAATGAGCCATCTGGAGGCTATGCTGCATCTCCATATTGTGAGATCCCGCCCCAGCTCTTTCTGCACAAGCTCATATTCGACAGCATCGCAGGTTGCGATTGCTCGCATTCGCGCTCCTATTTTGGCCAAGGCGTAACTTCTGGAGCTCTATGCGTCTGAACCAGGAAATGCAGCCACCAGGCATGGCTCTGGCTTTTCCTTTGGTATCAGCGAGTTTGCAAGCCGAGATGACCGTGAAACACTCGAGCTCGTTCTGTGCATCGCGCTGCATCCGCGCGCGTGCTGCTTGCTGCTTCCGCTGTCACTTGCCCAGCCGCATCGCACTCTTCATCCCGAGTATTTTGAGAAACACTACGAAACCATCGCGCTGCATTTAGTGAGCTTCGCGGAATTTTCCCACATGGGGCCAAGACATTTACTGAGTGGCGCTCTTCTTCAGGTAGCCGATCGGATCAAGTGATGCTGACCTCCTTGCTCGAGTCCTGCTTCGACTTCTGGGCTCCAAGGTCCAGCATGCGGCTCACGAGGCCCATAAGCTGCACCTGGCCCATCGTGGATCGTCCTCAGTCGAGCGCCTGCAGGATTTTAATGAATACAACCGTCGCGCTTCGCCGCTGCGAGTGTTTGGAATCTGCTTCATCCTGCCACTGCCCGCGCTTGTGATCGCGATCGGGATGGAGTGCGTGCCTCTGCAGCACCCGAGAGAGGGCTGGCGAGCCAACTACGGTGCGTTCACTCGTGATGCGCTCATGTTTTTCATGATTTGCTTCGGGCTGTGCGTTCAAGCGAGACAGCTAATGCGCGGTCTCTCCATGTCCATGTTGCGAATGGTCCTGGTATCTGTGGCTGTGACAGCGTGCTCCATCTCGCTGCGAATGCTGGTGGCTGACATGTGGGTCTACCCCATCCCGTGGGAGCCGCTCCGGATGGCGTGTTCCTGTCCATATTCTTCGTCTGTGCAGTGGGCTACAAGCAAATCCAGGCTTATCCCAGTCTGATCAACGAGCTCTGGAAGCAACTGATCATCGTCATCGTGCACGTGTTGCTGTGCCAAGTGATCCAGCGTACAACGCGGTCTACTTGCCACTGGGTCCGTGGTAGCAGACGCTGTTCGTGTTTGTGCTCCCACTGATGAAGTTCGCGCTGCAGAGCCTCGTGGCGTGGTCGACCAAGCATATCGTGGAGTACATGCCCGGCGTGACAGTCTTCTCGGTCGAAGTGTTTAACGCGCTGTACCTGGCCAAGTGCATGCAGAGTGCAGGCTCGATGTCCACGTTCGTGGTGATCATGGTGTTCGATGCGTTCGAATCTGTCGTGGCGTATCGGGATATGAAAGCCCAGACACAGAGCCTCTACGAGACATGGGCTCTGTACAGTTCGTCGGCGCCAGAGAGAGAATTCGTGGACACTATGATCGCCATGTGCCATGAGCCAGATGTGTTGTCGCGCAGAGGCTCGACGATTCGCATTCGATTGCCAATCAAGCTGAACATTTATCGTACAAATACCGCAGTTCTTGATGAGTTGGTTCAGATCCAGTCGTTTGTTACAGAACCGATCGCAGTCAAGACCTCATCGTTTCTGGAAATGCCTCCCTCAACGTCGGCCGTTTCGAGTATTGCATTGGGTCATGAGAGTAGCCACAAATGGTACATGAGTCACAGCAAAATATACCCGACCGAGCAGGATTTGAAGAGCCAAGATACAACAAATCTCTCACCTGCTCGAGCGACCGCGCGTGTTCAATCGGTTGGTATGCGCGATTTGCCAGGGGCTGTGGAAGGGCACCATCACACAATGGAAAGGGGAACACCCAAGTCAGCACCGGTACTTCCAAGTGAGCTTCATGTGCATTCCAGCAATAAGCTTTCAGCAAAACTCGGAGCGGCCGCAAAGTCCACACTTA
The DNA here is from genome assembly GCA_023335835.1 of Elongisporangium senticosum. Taxonomy (NCBI): domain Eukaryota; phylum Oomycota; class Peronosporomycetes; order Pythiales; family Pythiaceae; genus Elongisporangium; species Elongisporangium senticosum. The sequence continues at coordinate 12,287 of JAADVQ010000022.1, read as the reverse complement.
CCCCAGCGCAGCTACATGACGCGGTGGATCAATCGCTGAAAGTTCTGTTTCAGTGTGAGTACCACGTGCTCGTGGAGTACGTGGAAGCCATGATCCCAATGCTCTACTGCGTCTACGTTGCCATCTTGACCCACCTCCCAAGCCATGTCTACTATCCAGAAACGCGCAACATTACGAACGCACGAGTGAAGAAGATGGTGCTCAATGTCTTCACGCACGCCTGGCTGGAGATTATCTCGTTCGTTATGATGCATTTCTCCATCAAGTGGAAATTCGGATTTTCGCCAGCGTATCTGCTGGCGTCCGTGCTGGAGAACCAGGCGATGCAGTTCCAAGCTCGGCTCTTGGTCTGGTTCACGTACATAGTGGAGATCACGCTGGTCCATAACGGTGGGTTGGTGTGCTTGCTTTGTTGTCGTGTATGTGAGCTTGGTCTATCTGTTGACTCACTATGTCGGTGCAGGAGTGGACTTGACGCTCAAGTTTGCGTGGCTGAAAGGCGATTAGGAGAGGCTCATTGTCAGCAAAATAAAAAAACGCGCTCGCCAGGTCATCAATAACATCTCGTTGATTCGAGATAGAGTGGCGTTTTATTGATTTCCATTGGTCTTTGCTGCAATTACCATAAAGGAATCTCCCGCTGCTAGGAGCCCTCACATGGGCGGAATCGATATCAAGACGAGTCAAAATGGGAATTAAATGGGATCATTCAGCATAGAAAGAGGCAACGAAATTCAATAGCGAATCAGGCAGCAACAGCCGTGGGCGCAGGGTGGACAGTGACCATCATCGGCGCCTTGATGACCAGTGTGAGTGAAATGCCATACGTGTAACTCTCCGGTTTCTCCACAGTCTTGAGTTCATACTTGCTCAGCACATAGGCCAGCGCCGTCTTGAGTTCCAGGATCGCGAAGCGCATGCCGATGCAGATGCGTGGACAGGCATGGAAGACAGGGAACTGGAAGGCAGACACCTGGCGCAATGTCCGCTTGTTGGTACCAGCATCGACTTCGATCCATCGCTCAGGCTTGAATTCCGCTGCATCCGGACCCCAGACGTGCGTCATGCGGCCCAGAGCGTAGGACGGGATCTGCACGCGCGTGCCCTTGGGGATGAACGTGCCGTCCGACAGCGTCGTGTCTCGATTGGCCTCGCGCGCATTAAAGGGCGTGATGGGATACAGGCGCAATGTCTCGCGGACAAACGCTTCCAGGTACAGCACCCGTTCGTTGCCGAGCTTGAGCCAGTGCTGGAGTCTCCAGAGCCAAGCGGGCTGCACGAACCGCAGCTGGGAGCCATGGTTGAGTCCGTCCAGCGCTTCGACCAGCTCGTCGTCTTGGCCCTCGGCGAGATAATTGCGCTCCAGACCGAAGCCGATCTGCGCGAACGTGTCGAACGTGAACCGGTGGCTGGTCTTGCCCAGATCCAGCGGCTCGACGCTCTTCATCTGCTGGTGGAGGACGTGGCCCAGCGCGCGCACGTGCTGCTTGATGCTGTCCATGATGGTCTCTCGGAACGCGCGCATGGTGAACAGATGCGTCAGCACCTTGCGCTGAGCCTTCCATTGGTCTCCGTCCACAGCGATGATGCCTTGCCCGGCGATGTCTTCCAGCAGCACATTCAGTCGAGGCCCCTTCTCAAAGACGTCGAACTGGGTCTTCACGATGTCCTCAAAGGCTTGAACGGAGCTCACGACCACGCGTGGCGGCAGGCCTGGGATCTCCAGTCGCCAGGTCGACCGCCATGGCGCTCGCATTCCTCAGCAATCCAGTCGTGCAGGCGCGGCAGCTGGAACACCATGAGATCCAGCGTGTTGCCCAGCAGCGGAAGCGTGGATACAGGCGACGGCAGGTGGCGAAGGCGTGCATCCAGCTTCGTGAGCCACAGCATCACGCCAAAGCAGGTGCAACACGCCAGCAGAGACGCTCCCAAGGCCCCTGATACGGTGATGTCCATGGCGTTGCGTTGCTTAGAAGGAAAAATGAGCTGCTGCCAGGACCCATCTCTGGCTGATGTCCCAGTACTATGGACGCCAGCGTGGCACCATTGGCCTCTAATGACCCCAACCATACAGCATTTCATTCAAGTGGATGGGTATATGCAATACTACGTAGTATCAAGTGCTCGCCTATGCCACTGGAAGCACGTTGACCATCATCGGACCTTTCAGCGCCAGTGTCAGTGCGATAGCGTACGTAAAGTCGTTGGGGTCTTTGACAGTCTTGAGCTCGTACTTGCTCAGCACATAGGCCAGCGCCGTCTTGAGCTCCAGCATGGCGAAGCGCATGCCGATGCAGATGCGTGGGCCTGCATGGAAGGCTGGGAACTGGAACGCCGAGATCTTGCGCAGCGTAGGCTCGTTCGTGTTGCTGTCGAGTTCGATCCATCGCTCGGGCTTGAACTCCAGCGCGTCTTGGCCCCAGACAGACGTCATGCGGCCGATGGCGTATGACGGGAACATGACCTTGGAGCCCTTGGTGATGAACGTGCCATCGGAAAGCGTGGTATCCCGTGTAGCTATACGCGAATTGAGCGGCCCAAGAGGATACAGACGCAAGGTCTCACGGATGAACGCCTCCAGGTACACCAATAGATCCACTTGATCCATCGTTGGGACGTATTCCCGGTCTTGGACGAGGCGGGGAAGCACCGAGTGGAGCTCTGCACGAACGCGTTCCGCCTTCTCCGGGAACTTGTTCATCATGAGATTGCACCAGACCATCGTGTACGCTGTAGTGTCGCGGCCAGCGAACAACATGGTCACGCCGGTGTCTCGGAGGAACACCGGATCGATCTTGAGCGTCTGGTCCACGGTCGAATCCTGTGCGTACTGATCCACAAAGAGCGACACGATGTCGTTGTGTTTGCCTGCGTCTCGACCGAGACTCTCGGCGTTTGCCGCGCTCTTACGACGCAGGCATTCGTGTACGATCCCGTAGGCGATCTTGTCAAACGCCTCAATCTGCTGCATCATGCGGCCTTGGACTCCAATGCGCAGCCACCGCTGCAGCTTCCAAAGGATCTTGGGCTGCGTGAACCGCATTCGGATGCCAAGGCTGATGGCATCCAGCGCCTCGCCGATCGCATCGTCTTCCGCCTCAGTTAGAGTATGGCTTTCAATGCCAAAACCGATCTTGACAAACGTATCGTACGTGAATCGTTGGCAGACTCGGTTAAAGTCCAGCGGCACACTCTTGGCCATGTCTTGGTCCAGCACTCGGCCCAGAATGCGCACGTTTGCAACGATACTGTCGGCGATCGTCTCTCGGAACGCTCGCATGGTGAACAGATGCGTGAGCACCTTGCGCTGGGCGCGCCATTCCTCGCCGTCGACAGCCACGACGCCTTTGCCCACGGGGTCCTTGAAGATATCGCGCACGGCCTCGCCCTTCTCGAAGTTATCGAATTGGGTCTTCATCACGTCTTCGAAGGTCTCCACAGAGCTCACGACTGCTATTGGAGGCTGGCCCATGAGCTTCAAGCGCCACGGACGGCCCTCATGCCGCGCGCACTCGTCCGCCAGCCAGTCGTAGAGTCTTGGTAGCTGGAAGGTCATGAAGTCAAGCGTGTTGCCCAGGATCGGCAGCGTGGACTTGGGCGACGGCAGCTCAGCCAGGCGTTTGTCCGGCTTGGCCAGCCACAGCAGCGCCAGGGCGCAGGCGCTGGCAGTGAACAGCGCCATGATCGACGGCGCGGTGGCTTGGTCCATCGATCTCCTGTTCTTTGCGTGGGTACACAGAATCAGATATCAGTGTGGGGCAAGATACCAAAACGACTTCACACGAACCCATCGGTTTTGACAGGGTATTCGTTATCACTGGTATAGATCGTGACTGACACGACATCTTGTATCGTAAGCGGGTACGACACCTCCTTCTGGACGACCGTCAAGTGACCATGCAACCAAACCCCATTCATATATGACTACAAGCCAATTCGACTTGATATACAATAAGGCGAGAGTAGTGTCTGCATCAAAGCACAGCGGGAATATGTTCAAGCCACCGGAAGAACGTTCACCAGCATCGGACCTTTCAGAGAAAGACCCAGCCCAATCTCATACGTGAAGCTCTCGGGGTCTTTGATCGTCTTGAAATCGTACTTGCTTAGCACATAGGCCAGCGCCGTCTTGAGCTCCAGCATGGCGAAGCGCATGCCGATGCAGATGCGCGGGCCGCCGTGGAAAGCCGGGAACTGGAAGGCCGAGACTTTGCGGATTGTCTGCTTGCTTGTGTTGGCATCGACTTCAATCCAGCGCTCTGGCTTGAACTCTAGCGCGTCGTCACCCCAGACACTCGTCATTCGGCCCAGCGAATACGACGGGATGTACACGCGTGAGCCCTTGGTAATAACTGTGCCGTCCGAAAGCGTCGTATCTCGATTGGCCTCGCGCCTGTTGAGAGCCGCAATGGGGTGCAATCTCAATGTCTCGCGGACGAAAGCTTCCAGGTAAACGAGCGAATCGACATCGTCCATGTTCGGCACGTAGTCGCGATCCTCGAATAGCTGTGGCAGTGCAGAGTGGAGCTCCTCACGAATGCGTTCTGCTACCTTTGGATGCCTGTTCAGCATGAGATTGCACCAAATCAGCGCTGCCGCGGTCGTATCTCAGCCGGCGAAGAGAAAGGTCACGCCAATGTCGCGCAGAAAGACTGGATCAATTTTGAGCGGTTTGCCCACGGCGGATCCATGAGCGTACTGATCCACAAACAGCGACACGACGTTGTGCGTTTTGCGGGCAGCGGGATCAGCGCCTTTGGCCTCCTCGTTCTTGCGCCGCAGACAGTCGTGCACGACCCCGTACGCGATCTTGTCAAACACTTTGATCTGGTGCATCATGTGGCCCTGAACGCCAACCCGGAGCCAGCGAAGCACCTTCCAAACCACTGTCGGCTGGAAGAGCCGCATCTGGAGCCCAACGCTGACCGAGTCGAGGGCCACACTAATCTCGTCTTCTCCTTCGGTCATGGTATTGCTCTCGATGCCGAATCCGACCTTGATAAACGTATCGTAGGTGAACCGATGGCAGAGCTGACTGAAGTCCAACGGCTCGTCACTGCCGACCTGCTTCTCCAGCACGCGGCCCAGCGCTCGTACGTTGTGCATGATGCTGTCCATGATGGTATCTCGGAAGGCTCTCGTGGTGAAGAGCTGCGTCACCACCTTGCGCTGGGCTTTCCACTCCTCCCCATCGACCGAAACGATGCCACTACCAGAAGCGTCCCTGAACACGTCGCGGAAGGTCTCGCCCTTCTCAAACGCGTCGAAATGGGTCTTCATCACGTCCTCAAAGGCCTCTGGTGAGCTCAGCACTGCGATCGGAGCCTGGCCGAGGAGTCTCAAGCACCAGGGACGGCCGTCGTGGCGCACGCTCTCATCAGCGAGCCAGTCGTAGATCCGCGGCAGCTGGAAAGTCATGAGGTCCAGCGTGTTGCCCAGGATCGGCAGCGTGGACTTGGGCGACGGCAGGCCCTCCAGCCGCTTGTCGGGCTTGGCCAGCCACAGCAGCGTGAGGACGCAGGTGGCGGCCGTCAGCAGCGACGGGAGCGAGAGCGACGCTTGGTCCATGGAGGCGGAAGAAGCGCTTTTGAGCCCAGAGATCTGATGGTGGGTTCAAATACGTGCTGGTCCAATTGGGCACGTTTTAAAAGGTCCGTATTATGGGACCATTACGAGGACTACGGTACTGCTATGGAGCAGCTGCTGAATCAGAATGGCTACAGAAGAACCTGGATATGTGCATATGTAGGTTTGGGAGTCACCATTTTGCTATGCAAACTGAACCACGGATATCAAATTGATAGTTAACCACCATTAAGTTTTATCGAGAAAAACGCCTCTGAAGTTGGGGGACCTATTTTCGTACCTAACCGAAGTCTCGAGAAAACGGCGATATGTGTTTGTCGAAAATTGCCTGGGAGGTTGGACAGCGATGGCCAGCGAATACGACGAGGATAGCGCCTGGGAATGCAGCTCTCCCGACTCGACACCGAGTGAAGACGGAAGCGACTATGAAGAGTCTGCAGGAGAGGAACTCGTCCAGCACTGGCTGGAGTGGTGTTGTTCCATACGATCGATTCATGCACTTAAGCACTCTTCCAGTTATGGGTGTTTTACTGGGTGTGATCGTATACGCAAGGCGCTACCTTGATCATGCTGAACGCGCAACATGCTTTCATTTTTGACCCACCGAGACACAGTAGACTGATTAAGCTTCTGAAATCCTTCAGTTTTCGGAAATGGGCAGCTGTCTTTAGCTTTAGTTGTGTCAATCTATTACAAACAACCGCTCTTCGATGGTACGCTGTGTGCGCTTTACACTCTTCTCTGCGGAGAGATCACATGTGGCACGGTTAGTGACCGTTTTCTTCTTCGTGCGAGCCATCTCCGTTTCGTTTGTTGGGCACCGAGCGTAAGTTTCTGATGCTTCTCCTGTATTCTTACTATGGCTGATTGTCTATTTCTGCGTTTATATAGGACAATGTATGGAAGACGAAGGCTACCATGTGCCTTTTTATATGCATTCTCGATTTAAAAACTATGCAATGCATATACCCCCTACATACAAATTCCTATATAGTGGAAAACAATGCATATATGTAGGATGCATAAAAACAGGTTCTACTGTACAGATATGGCTACAGTAGTCGGACTGCCGGCAGCACGTTGACCATCATGGGCCCATCTAGCGCGAGCGTCAACGCCGTCGTGTACATGAAGCTGTGTGGGTCTTTGATCGTCTTGAAATCGTACTTGCTCAGCACGTAGGCCAGAGCCGTCTTGAGCTCCAGCATGGCGAAGCGCATGCCAATGCAGATGCGCGGACCACCGTGGAACGCTGGGAACTGGAAGGCTGATACTTTGCGGATTGTCTGCTTGCTTGTGTTGGCATCGACCTCGATCCATCGCTCTGGTTTGAACTCCAGTGCGTCTTCACCCCAGACGGACTCCATTCGGCCCAGCGCATACGATGGGATGAAGACGCGTGAGCCCTTGGCGATGAACGTTCCGTCTGAGAGCGTCGTGTCGCGATTAGCCTCGCGTGAGTTGAGAGGCCCGATAGGAAACAGGCGCAGCGTCTCGCGGACAAACGCCTCGAGGTAAACGAGCAGATCGACGTCTTCCATGCTCGGAACATACTCTGGATCGTCAAACAAGCGAGGCAGAACAGCATAGAGCTCTTCTTGAATGCGCTCGGCCTTGTCAGGAAACCGGTTCAGCATGAGAACGCACCAAGTCATGGCGGTCGCCGTCGTATCACGGCCAGCAAACAACATATTCACGCCAGTGTCTCGAAGAAACACCGAATCGATCCGGAGTTTCTGGTCCCCAGCAGACGCACTCTTGGCATACTGATCCACAAACAACGAGATGACGTCGCTCGTTTTGCACGAAGTATTGCCATTCGACTCTGCCTCGTTCTTACGGCGCAGACATTCGTGCACAATCCCATAGGCGATCTTGTCAAACACTTGGATCTGCTGCATCATGTGGCCCTGGACGCCCACTCGGAGCCAGCGGAACAATTTCCAGACGGCCGTGGGCTGGAGGAAGCGCCACTGGATACCGACGCTTATCGCATGCATGGCCTCACTGATGGCGTCGTCTCTACCTTCTGTCAGTGTGTTGCTCTCGATTCCGAAGCCGACCTTGACAAACGTATCGTACGTGAACCGGTGGCAGACTTGACTGAAGTCTAAGGCTTCATTACTCTGTAGAGCCTTCCCAAGTACTCGGCCCAAAGCGCATACATTGTGCATGATGCTGTCAGCGATCGTCTCTCGGAACGCTCGCGTGGTGAAGAGGTGCACCAGCACCTTGCGCTGAGCTTTCCACTCCTCTCCATCGACCGCCACGATGCCGTCGCCAGCAAGGTCTTTGAACGCGCCGCATATGGTTTCTCCCTTCTCAAAGATCTCGAACTGGGTCTTCATCACGTCTTCAAACGCTGCGACGGAGCTCACAACCGCAATTGGAGGCTGGCCGATCAGCTTGAGGCGCCAGGTTCGACCTTGATGTCGCACGCACTCAGCCGTGATCCAGTCATACAGCCCAGGCTTCATGAGATCGAGCGTATTGCCCAGTATCGGAAGCGTGGATGTGGGTAATGGCAGCCCTGCAAGACGCTTGTCTGGTCTCATCAGCCATAGCAACGCGAAAGCGCAGGCAAAAGCCGTAAGAAGCGGAAGCCACTCTTGATCCATTGTCTTAAAAGCACAAGCGGAAGTGAGGAAATTGCGCTCGCAATGGCGTCGTCTGGGACATGGCGCCACCTTCCAGTAGAGCCACCCAATTCTTTTCCAGATTCGCTTGGCTGGAAGGCAAGAAAGAATCGGTTGATTAACGGCTGGGGAAGACGTCGCTTGTCTGGGACGGGCTTCATAAGATGTATTCGTACGGCTCTCAGCAGGATGATTGATGCAAAAGAGACGCACCATGAACGCATTTTGAATGGAGAATCAGCTCCATTCCCACTGGACAAGAACAATCCACCAAGATTTATGTGCTGTTTGCCTTAACAGCAGGAAGAACGCTGACCATCATGGGGCCATCCAGCGCGAGTGTCAATGCGGTCGCATAAGTGAAGCTATGTGGATCTCGGATCGTCTTGAGCTCGTACTTGCTCAGTACATATGCCAGCGCCGTCTTAAGCTCCAGCATGGCGAAGCGCATGCCAATACAGATGCGTGGGCCGCCGTGGAATACTGGATACTGAAAGGCCGAGACTTTGCGGATTGTCTGCCTGCTTGTGGCGGCATCGATTTCGATCCATCGCTCCGGATTAAACTCCAGCGCGTCTTCTCCCCAGACGGACTTCATGCGGCCCAGCGCGTACGCTGGAAACAGCACCTTGGAGCCCTTGGCGATGAACGTTCCGTCTGAGAGCGTGGTGTCACGATTGGCCTCACGAGCGTTGAGTGGGCCCAGCGGGTATAGTCTCAGCGTCTCGCGGACAAAGGCCTCCATGTAGACCAGCTGATCCACTTGGTCCATGTCCGGAACGAACTCTCGGTCTTGAAACAAGCGAGGGATGACAGCAGAGAGCTCTTGGCGGATGCGCTCCGCGATCTCTGGGTGTTGATTCAGCATGAGATTGCACCAGACCATGGCCAGTGTGGTGGTATCCCGGCCAGCCAGCAGCATGCTCACGCCCGTATCGCGAAGGAACGCCGCATCGATCTTGAGCACCTGGTCTGCTGAAGAGCCCTGCGCGTACTCGTCCACAAACATCGACACGATATCGTTTACTTTCCGTGGGGCTTTGGCATTGGTCTCCGCCTCGTTCTTCCGACGTAGACATTCATTCACGATCCCATACGCGACCTTATCAAAGACTTGGATCTGCTTCATCATGCGGCCTTGCGCTCCAATGCCGAGCCAGCGCTCCAGCTTCCACACGAACATGGGCCGCACGAACCGCATCTGAACGCCCACGATGATGGCATCCAGTGCCTCGCTGATCTCGTCGCTCTCCCCATCGGTCAGCGTGTGGCTTTCCATCCCGAACCCGACTTTCACGAACGTGTCGTATGTGAACCGATGGCAGAGTTGACTGAAGTCCACAGGCTCCTGGCTCTGCCTCTTGGTCTCAAGAACTCGGTCCAGGACGCGCACGTTCTCATGGATGGTGTCTGCGATGGTCTCTCGGAAGGCCTGCATGGAGAAGAGATGCGCCAGCACCTTGCGCTGGGCCCTCCACGCGTCTCCGTCGGCCGAGAAGATCCCGTTGCCTCCGGGGTCCCTGAACACCTCACGAGCGGTCTCTCCCTTCTCAAACACGTCGAACTGGGTCTTCATCACGTCTTCGAACGTCTCGACGGAGCCCAAGACCACCGACGGAGGCTGGCCGATCAGCTTGAGGTGCCAGGGGCGGCCTTCATGGCGCGCGCACTCGTCCGTGATCCAGTCGTAGATCCGAGGCAGCTGGAAGACCATGAAATCCAGCGTGTTGCCCAGAATCGGCAGCGTAGACTTGGGCGAAGGCAGCCCAGCGTATCGCTTGTCGGGCTTGAGCAGTCAGAGCAGCGCAAGAGCGCAGGCGCAGGCCGTCAGCAGCGACGGAAGAGGGAGCGACGCTTGATCCATTGGCCCAGAGGCGGATGAAGCGCAAGAGAGGAGACTCTGGAGGGAAAGGCGGCTCATCTCCCTGTTCTCAGACTTGCGTGCTTCGGGTTCAACGGTCAAAGAACCCTGACACCAGATACGCCATGAAGCCAAGGATGCGTGTGCCAAGAGCAGCGTAAGGCAAGACTCCAGTACAGCCATGACAGCGTGCACTTGGTAAGGGAGAAACGGAGTTGATTCAAGTTCAGTGCGCCTCAACTTCAACGCCGAACTACATAAACCATCAAGCTGCTTCATTTCCAAACGCAAGGACGCAATGTTAATGGCCTTCATCTACGCTGCATCGGCCTTCACTGCGGGAAGCACGTGGACCATCATGGGACTGTCTAGCGTGAGCGCGAATGCAGTCGTGCAGCTGAAGCTACTGGGATCTTTGACAGTCTTGAGCTCGTACTTGCTCACCACATAGGCCAGCGCCGTCTTGAGCTCCAGCAAGGCAAAGCGCTTGCCGATGCAGATGCGTGGACCGGCATGGAAGGCTGGGAACTGGAACGGCGAGATCTTCCGGATCGTGGGCTTGTTCGTGTTGCTGTCGATCTCGATCCATCTCTCGGGCTTGAACTCCAGCGCGTCTTCGCCCCAGACGGTCTTCATTCGGCCCAGCGAGTACGATGGGATGAAGACCTGCGTGCCCTTGGTAATGAACGTGCCGTCCGAAAGCGTTGTATCGCAATTCGCATATTCATAGGTCCGATCGGATAGAGTCTCAAAGTCTCACGGACGAACGCTTCCAGATAGATCAAGAGATCCATGTCGTCCATGTTGGCCACGTAGTCTCGGTCTTCAAACAGACGCGGGAGTACGGTCTGGAGCTCATCTCGAATGCGTTTACTGACCTCTGGGTACTTGTTGAGCATGAGATTGCACCAGATCATCGTAGATGCGTCGTATCGCGACCAGCGAAGAGCATGTTGACGCCCGTATCTCTTAGAAACACTGGATCGATCTTGAGTACTTGAGTGACAGGAGAGTCTTGAGTGCTAAAGTCAATGAACAACGAGTTGATGTCGTTCACTTTGCGAGGCGCGGTCTCGCCGGTCTCGGCTCTTCGTCGCAGGCACTCGTTTATAATTCCGTACGCGACCGTGTCGAAGTTCTTAACCTTTTGCATCATGTGGCCCTGGGCTCCGACACCGAGCCAGCGCTGAAGCCTCCACAGAGCTGTCGGGTTTACCAGCCGCATCTGAATCCCAACGCTGACAGCATCCAGAGTCTCACTGATCTCGTCGTCCTGGCCTTCGGTCAGGGTCTTGCTCTCGATACCAAACCCGATCTTCACGAATGTATCGTACGTGAACCGGTGGCAGGTCAGACTGAAGTCCAGCGGCTGGTTCGTCTTCATCTGAGCGTCAATTACGCGACCCAGAAGGCGCACGTTATCGAGCACGCTGTCTGCAATGGTCTCTCGGAACGCGCGCATGGTGAAGAGATGCGCGAGCACTCTGCGCTGGCCCTTTCACTCTTCACCGTCGACGGCAGCAATGCCATTTCCTGCTGGATCCTTCATGAGGCTGCGAAAAGTCTCGCCCTTGTCGAATATCTCATACTGGGTCTTCATCACGTCTTCAAATGCGAAGGATTCTTTACAGGTCAATCTGGGATCAGGTCATACTGTAGATCACGGTAGTTTTTTTGTTTGATCACGCAGGTGGTCACGTGGGTTTAAAAAAGATCCTATGGTTGGATCTGTAACAGGCTGGAGCGGCGCATTGAAGAGCTTCTCGGTGCGCCACGACCTCCGCCAGTGGTGATCATTATCGATGGTGACGCGACCGACGTCAGTGCCACGGTTGAGGCTTTGCAGCGGGCCAGTATTCAGACAACGACGGTGCGGACAAAGATCGTGGAGCCAGTGACGAGCGGAAACAAACGACAGAAGAAACAGGAAGAGTCTCGGCGTCGGGAGACCGTTGAGAGCGAAGAGCCGCCGAGAGAGCCCGAGAGGGTGGCACTTCGGAAAACACGGGCAAGTGCAGAAGAGCGCAGAGCTCGTGAAACGGAAGGGCATGCAGAAGCGCGCAAGGGCAAGAAGTCGAGGTACGAGAGCGAGCAGAGTGTCGACATCGATTGTCGAGTGACGAGTGCCGGCAGCAAGAGGGCGAGCAGCGGACTTGAAGAACGAGAGAGTGAGCAAGAGGACGGTGAAGGCGCTCCAGGTGTGT
>JAADVQ010000021.1:0-89911 GCA_023335835.1 Elongisporangium senticosum | reverse complement strand
CTGCAAATTCTAGCTACCCAACCAATTGAACATGAAAGGCAAACCTCTGACCCTGGAATGGTATCTGCATCTGATCCACTTACTCATTTGAATTGGATTCGTAATGAAGATATTGAGCGCTTACAACAAGTAGCGAACACTATGGCAAATCGGCGTGGGAAATGGGAGTATATTCTGGGCTTGTTTAGGGAAATGTATCCGTTTGCGAATATGAGCATTGAAGCTCCTCGTAGCAGAGTGCGTCGCTGCAAGAAACTGTCAATACTGAAGTCTCACTGATATGAGCGAAAGCGATCAGCAACCCGCTTCACTTGCACTTCCACTTGACTCCCAGTCGCAGCGCTCACGGCGAGGTGCGTGCGTTCAGTGCGTTAAAAGACGACGAAAGTGCGGTACCGATGGAGACAATCCCTCGTGCTTAAAGCGCGTAGCCAGTAGTGCTGGCCCGATAGCGTCCTTTTTCAATTGATTCTGATCTGCTTGCATTCAATTGCATTATCTGTTGCCCTACAGGCGTCTCTCGCTATCGATCATGACGCATAAACTCAATGAGATCATGTCTTTGATAACGTGAATTGACAATGCATAATACATACATTTGCCTATGAACGAGGATGCTACGGTGCTGCATCAGTGCATTGGAGTCGAGCTCCACGAGTTGAACGCTGCGTACTAGTTCGCGCACAAGTAGCTGAGCGCTATCACATCCTTCCTCACGAACAGAAAGTACACGTGCACTGACGTTTTCGGATGATCAAGTCCAAGAGTTGCGGGCGTCAGCGTAAGCTGGTCCGAGTCTGTGTTCCTGTGCTTTTATTCATCTTCCTGCCGCTCGTATTCGGGTGGCCTTGGTTCTGGCTCGCCTACAACTAAGGTTCGTCAGTTGTAACACGCTTCACTGATCGCTGCGCCCACGATCATTGAGAGGATCTCTAATACCTCCATAAATGTATTTAATAGTGGTGCTGTAACCGACAGGTCCGGCGGTCATTGCTGGTCCAAACTGGTCGCTGGCGGTCACGGACAAGCTCCAGTATTCTGACGATGCCTCCCCCCCTTCGCTCACTTGCAAAAGTACGCACGCACTTTGTCATGTTTATTCTGTGGATTTTGATCCAGAGTTCTTACAGTGATCCAACAAATGGAAAACGAAATTTACCACATTTAAGGCGGCCACGTAAGGCAAAGAGCTGTGGGGTTGACGTGCAATGGAGCTAAACGGAGCCATCTTGGTTTCTTCACTTGGACTTAAATGGATTTTTTTAGTTGACGCTCTTGGCAGGCTCGATGGCCGCGACGGGGGCCTTGGACTTCACGGTCGGCCACGTGTTGTAGAGAACGATCAGCGCCGAGACGGAGCCCACGGCTCCGACGATACCGTCGTGCAGCTTCTTGCCGATCACGCGCTCCGCGAGTCGGATGCCGCTCGTGTTGGACGAGACGACGAGATCGCACGTGACCTTGAGCACGGCCAAAAACTTCTTCAGGCGGCTCCGTTCGAGCGCATCGAGCTGCTCCTGCAGCGTCTGGATGCGAGCAGGGTCCTCTTCCGACGCCATGATGTCGCGGATGCACTTCTCCTTCTCGATATCCTGCGAGCAACATTACTCAAGTCAGCCAAAACGTAGAGCCACAATGCCGAACAGAAGTGGGAAGAAGACCTACCGCGTTCAGGTTGTTGATCGCGAGAATGAAGCCGGCGATGTTGGCGAAGAACCACAGGATGCCACCACGCTTGGACGCCTCGTCGGCGTTGAAGCCGATCACCTTGGCCTTGCTGAAGAAGACCATGTTGTCATAGATAAAGAAGCCGAACATGCCCGAGTTCTGGAAGAACTGCAGGTACTTCTGCCATGACGGCAGCGTCTAAAAGATACACAAACATCGATTTGAGCTCACGAAAGACAACAAGACAGCGATCGAGACAGCCTTGCGGACCTTGTTCTCCAGAAGCGCATCGATCTTCTTGTAGTACGTGAGACTCTTGCCCACACGGAACGCCTTGCGGGACTGCTGCGTCACTTTGTACAGATCGTGCAATCTGCTCACAGCAGCAAGTGCGTAAGCTTAAACGATCGTCGTAGTACAATCGAAACCATTGACCAGAACACACCGCTTGCCAATGTCGCTCTTGGGGTCAGCCGACAGGATATACCAGGCCAGCGCGCGACTACCGTATTGCGTCAGCTGGGGGTTGAGACAACAACTGCGTCAGATTTATCAGCCAGCGTAGCCAGCTACTCATCACCTCTTGGCGCGTACCTTGGTGAGCTTGTCGCGGCCTTCCATGCAGAAGGCCAGCTTGGTGACCGAGTCCAGACTCAGCGGTGCCTTGTACTCCATCGTGTCTGTGTGTAGTATGCGGTTGCGGCCGTGAAGCGTTCTGGTTCTGGAGCTGACTGCGTAATGCGAGCGATGATGGTGCCCCCGTTGTGGTTCAATGTTGACGCGAACGTGAACCAGCCCCAGGATTACCGTAGACTGCTCAATTAGAAGACCCCAGACGAATGGGCGCTTCGTGACAGCCGAGCGTCACAACCACACAGTAGATTGCATTAAACATACCGGTATTTCCGGTACTTTTACTGTATTTGTTTGCGCAAGTGCGAAAACGTACCCTATCGTAACCCTGATTAGCCGATGTCTTCAATGGGCTGCTGCCAGTGTTTAGGTAGAAGCCGGGGTGCGTCACGCCCTTGAAGCCCAGCCAAGTGATCGTGTCGAACCAGAGAGAGGCTGCAGAGCATCCCTCAATCCACACGTGAGTATCTGCAAATCTCGCCATCAGGCAACACGCAAGAAAACATTGCGTACCGATGGGTCAGCGCCTCCACTTCGCTCTCGGCAGCCACTTTGGCTCCTTCCTGCTCGCGAACAGATCGCTGGAGCACCTGCAAGTCACTACACAGCGCAAGGCGACGCAATCAGTGACAGCTCGAGATAATGACGCTTTACGCTCAGAAGGCTCACCGATACGCTGTCTCCAAGGCTTTTTCTTTGTTGACTCGCTCGGATTCTTCCTCTAGCACAACACAAACTTCAGCTTACGAGTTCCCATATGCTTACATCCGCATGCTCTGAACGAACCTGAGAGCATCATCCTGGCATTCCGGAGCTCTGTTTGCAGATCTTTGATCGTCCTTTTGCATTCCTGCATACAGCATATAGGTCATGCGTTTGATATCGTCAGCTGCCGGTGTTTGGGATTCGTACGTCGACCATTGTGCGGAGCTGATGAGCGCTGGCTTGAGCCTTTCCGCATTGGAGTTGCTCGTTCTCCCAGTCGGTGCGCATCCGCAGTACAGCTTGCTTCAGCTGTCGTATCTCGAGGGCTGCAGATCGAGATTCTTGGGTCTGCCTCCTATCACGCTCGTCTCGATTGTGCTGCCATTATGCGATCAGTCGACGTCCAAAAGAGCAGGAAATCCCATGGCAGTCAAGAAACTGACCTCTGCGGATTTCCAATCCTGTCGCTCTTGCTGATACTGCCGCTGCATCGAATCGCGTTCTTGTACTACTGACTGTTTGGATAACACTTCAAGCTACAGACTTGCAACAATGAGCAAAACCAGAGCAAAAAAAAAGAGGAATCCTATAATAATTGATAGAGTATTGCGCACCTGAATCTGTCCAAGGAGCGTCACAACCTGGTCTTTGAGCGAATTCACTTTGGTTTCCATCTGCTCAAGACTTTTTGCTGCGTCAATAGAGCAAAAACATCCACGGCAACCGCTATCTGCGAGTCGTACTCGATGGTTTTCTGTTGCAGCTCCCATCCGAGGCTTTTGTTCTCGTCGCATCGCTTGTTGAGCTCAGACTCAGCCCGTTCGGTAGTCATTTGCAGTAATTGCTGTTTATGACGCGAGTTCATCAGCCGTGAGAGAATGATGATGGGGTATCAAGCAATGCGGTGCCCCTACTGTTTGGTTTTTCAGCTCAGCATTCTAACAAGAATAGCAGGTGAAAACCAAGGCCATTCATCAGTCTGTTATGTGTTGCTTCTCACCTGCGATTGCAAAGCTTCAATGAACTCAAAAGCCTTCTGAATCTCCAGCGATGCTTTCTCCAGCTCTCGCTCCCGAGTGCTCAATGAATTCGACAGTTTATCAACCAGTGGTCGCTGCTGCAGTCTTATCTCCTCTGCCTCTCTCCATTTGTCCTCATTGTCTCTACATCGACACCCGATTGATTCTACTTGCTACTCAATCATGCCTCCACAGCTGCACTATAAAGTCTTACCGAATCCAGGCGACAAGTGATTTATAGGCTTCGTCCGCAAGCGTCAGTCGATGCAGCAGCTCAGTCTTTTCACTCTACAAGCATCAAGTTGATACAGCGTTTTAGATCATACGCTGCTGCCTCGACGGCTGGTTGATAATGTACCTCTAGTTCATGCACGCTAGAGTCTCTGTTGACCAGATCGCTGGCGCAAGCGTTGAAGCGACACTGTTGAGTCGCGAGCTCAGCCTCGAGAGCCCCACACACGTCTGCGCTATCGGTTTTCAACTGGCGAGCGAGTAAGTATGACATTTGGCCAAATGCTCGGTCAAGCTTACCGTCTGTGAGTAGTTGGCGACATGCAGTAATTGCTGGAACAACTCGTACTTGGTCACGCCCTTCAGATACTCTTCGACGTCTTCGTACAATGGCCGCTGCAACACCTGCCGTACTAGTAGCGCAGCGCGCGTCACATCGGCATCACCAGGTCGCGTGGGCGGCTTCTTTTTCACCAACTTGTCCTTCTTTGGTTCACCACCGCCTTTATCAAAGGTTTCTGCTGGGTCCACTGCGCTCTTCAGCCTTTGGCTCTGCTTCACAGACCTGTCAGCTGAATCAACAGCTCTGATCTGTTGTCGTCGCTGGAGCAATCGCGCTCGGTCCATCTCCTCCAGCCAGCTGGTTCCGGTGCCAGCGCTGCGCCTTTTCAAGATCCGGTCCTCCCCTAACCACTCTCGTCCCCAACGGCCAGATCGCCTTGGCACGTGGCTGGTTGGCCAGGACGGACATGGTGGGTGAGCCTCATTCCAGCTACACTACAGTACAGTACCAACGCTTCTGTTGGGCCCTGATGCCAGCACCAGCAAGCACACGAGAGCTGACCGATAAGGACGCTCTATAACCAGCCATTGGAGCTGAAAGGTCTCCTCCAAAGATAATATAATGAGTCGTGAGCAGCTCGCTGTCCGTTGGAACCAGCCAGCCACAGAATGAGATGAACGCATCGCCAAAAGAAGAAGGGGGAGAGCACGAGGGCAACAAATTCCGGTCCACTAACCACGAATTTTACGTGGCCGTTCCAGCAACTGTCGCAGATTGAGTCAGCGTGAAATAAGACCGTCAGCCAATCACAACTCGTGGACCGGCTGCGTCGTGTCCTCGTGGTCTGGTTTGACCTTAACTGCAAGCCACTTCCTCCCCCATCACTTCTCCTCTCGCCATTGTTTGGCTGCGGGAGTCATCACCATGCCGTCCTCCTCTGCTTCCTCCCAACCGCCAGAGTCGCCCCTGCTGATGCATCCGTACCATGAAGTCGCGCCCACGCCGTCCAGCCGCTCTCGCTTTGAGATCACGCTCGAACCGCCATACGCGCCGCATCTGAAGACCGATCGCGAGCAGTTCCACCGCGCGGTCGAGATCAAGCCCCGCAGTCTGCTGCGGCCGCACATGCGCATCTTCCACATGTCCTGGATGTCGGCCATCCCGGGCTTCCTGGGCTGGTACGCCATCCCGCCGCTCATGCCCGTGATCAAGACCCAGCTCCAGCTCACGGACGGCCAAGTGCTCAACTCGGATATCGCCAGCACGGCCAGCACCATCATCTCGCGCGTGCTCACGGGTCCCATCCTGGACAAGTACGGCCCGCAATCCGTGCAGTCGGCCTTCCTCTTCATCGGCGCCGTGCCCGTGGTCTCCGCCGCGTTCGTGAACAATGCGATGGGGCTCGTCATCGTGCGCTTCTTCATCGGCCTTGTGGGCTGCATCTTCGTCTCGAGTCAGTACTGGACGACCATCACCTTCGCCAAGAACGTCGTGGGCGCCAGCAACGCCATCACTGGTGGTCTGGGGCTGGCCGGCATCGGCTTCGCGTTCCTCGTGCTGCCGTACGTCTACGAGCTGCTCACCTCGGGCGGCGCCGTGTCCAACGACCTGGCCTGGCGCCTCACGATCGCGTTCCCGGCACTGCTAATGGTCATCATGGGCACGGCCGTCCGGTTCTGGGTCGATAGCTGTCCGCTGGGCAAGTTCGACAACCTAATCCACGCAAAGAAGCAGCACCAGACGACGCCGTCGACGCCCAAGGTCGGCCTGGTGGCCTCCTTCGGCATCGTGCTCTCCGATATGAACACGCTGATCGTGATCCTCCACTACGCCGTGTGCTTCGGTGCCGAGCTGCAGATGAACAACATGGGCGCGCTGTATTTCTATGAGGAGTTTCTCCGGCCAGACTGCTCCAGCTCCGGCTCATCAGCAGACACTGACGCCTGCCACGAGCTCTCCAAGACCATGGCCGCGACGGTGGCGTCGTTCTTTGGACTCATGAATCTCTGGGCGCGAGCTGTCGGCGGAATGGCCTCGGACCATTCGAACCAGCGCTGGGGGCTGCAAGGGCGACTGTACGTGCAGTTCATCTACCTGCTGGTCGAAGGATTGCTCGTGGTCCTTCTCAGCCGACTCCACTCACTCGCTGCGTGTCTACCAGTCTTCATCCTGATCGCCGTGGCAGCGCAAGGTGCAGGCGGGTCGAGCTTCGGCATCGTCCCGTATCTGAACGAAGAGTTCACGGGCACAGTCACGGGCCTGGTCGGCGCTGGAGGCAACGTGGGTGGCGTGGTCTTTGGCGTGATCTTCCGCCAGGCAGCCTCACGGCAGGACGGACTGCTTGTCATGGGCGTCATCATCCTCGTGAGCTCGTTCTCGACGTTTGGTCTTCATATCAAGGCCGGTGGTGAGTGCAGAGCGGATCTGCCACAGGAAGAGAGCGAACGGGAGACTGAGAGCATTCAGGCGTAATGAATTTGAACGATTTACTTGAACACTTTGAGGATTTGCTGCTATTTCCATCAGCTCCGCCGAAACGAATGCCTCCGTTTTTAACGGCCGAATCAAGCACAGAAAGCAACTGGAATTGGTCAGCGTGCTGTGAAATGCATCAAGACTGACACATCTTGAAACGCAATGGAGAGCGACAACAACACAGCTCTGGATGATGCTGCTTCACCTGCATTGGCAGAACAGGATGGTATTCTGGCCCACGCTGGTGCCGCCGCTGCTACTACTGATCTGAGCTATGGAGTGGCTCAAGTGGTGCCGCTGCCACGCATGGAGGAGGTCCATGTGGCCAAGATCCTTCCGAATCCACTCGACAGCTTTGTGAAGAGCACACATGAGCAGGAAGAGTCTTACATCCCAGTGGCACTCGCTCGCAGCCATCTCGCCAAGGTCGTGGCCGACATGCACGCCATGAAGCAAGAGCAGGCCACGAAAATGACGCAGATCATGGACAAGTACAAGGCCATGGAGCAGGACACCAAGGCGCATTATGAGAAATACGTCCATGAGCTCAAGCAGCGCGCTCGTGACAAGATTCAATCCGAGCAGCAGCGGTACGACGCGCTCGTAGAGTCGAGTGCGGCCAATGAGGCAGTGATCCAGTGCGAGAGGAGCAACTTGGAGCAGAAGCTCGAGGATGAACAGAATATCCACGGCGAGCAGCATGAGCAGTGGAAACAGCAGCTTGAGTGCTGCCTGCACCAGCACGAAGACGATATGGTGAGGTTCCACCACCTCGTGACCCTGGAGATCGACCGGGTCACCCGTGGGCACGCTCAAGAGAACGAATCCTGGGATTTCGCGCACAAGCAGCTACAAGATCAGCTGCTAATGTGCTGGGAAGACGCGCAATCGGAATCGAATCGCTTGACCACACGCATCCAGGCGCTCACAAGGGAGCTAAAGGCGCGCGAGGCACGATTCCGTCAGGAGCTTGAAGATCAGCGGCAAAGCTTCGAGATTGAGCACGAGACGTTCAAGTGTGTGGTCACCATTGTTAACCGCGTGGTCGACATGACGCAGCAGCAAACGCTTCGTTCGCGCACTAAGACGCTGAACGGCGAGATCACGAGGCTACAAGACGAAGTGCGGGTATCTGTCGATCGAGAGCAAATGCTTGCTCAGCAATTGGATGCGGCGCGTACCAAGTACGCACAGATGGAGCGCCTAGCCGTGGGTGACACCGTCAAGTTCATGGTCTCGGCCGTGGAGTTGCCGATCCCTCTCACGTTGGATGAAGGCCAAGAAGTGGCGCTTGTCACCAGCAGCATGCAGACGGATGAGCTGGAAGATGAACCAAAAGAACCTGGCCCTGCCGTCGTCGCAGTGAGCGCTGAGCCTTCATCGCTAGAGCTCTCACTGGCACAGCTGCAGTACGAATCCGACGTCGAGCGAATGCGCGAGCGGAATCTGGAGATCATCCATTCCAAGCGAGCGCTTCAAGCTCAAAAGGCTCGTGTCCATGACCTGCTGATTGCAAAGAACACGGCCAAGGCTACGATTAAAACCTGGTTAGCCGGATTCACAAGCGCGAACGGACGTGAACCAACGATAGAGGAGAAGTCTGAAGTGAAAGACCTGTACGTGACGTTCAAGGAGAGCGAAGACGCTGTACATGCAGCCAAGGATATCATCGCGGAGATGAAAGCCACGCACCACAAGCTGGTCGTCGAAGTGGATACATTGGCTCAATGGCGTGCTCTGAGCACACGTGCAAGGCAGCAGGCCGATGATGCATCGAGTGTCGACGATTTCGATGACCTCGGCAGCACACGCTCGTTGTCTCGACCGGTATCACGCGCCGCAACGAGTGACGGAGGCTCTACGAATCGACTGCAAATGCTGGAAGGCGAGCTGAACGAAATGAGGCAAGAGCTGGCCCAAGCGCGAGCGAATAGCAGTGCTATCAACGTTGCAGCAAGAGTCAGAGTCGAAGCTGACGTGACTGAGAACGAAGCGATCGATGAGGCAGAGGCTGGGGATACTGTTCATTTGGACGAGGCTCACGCGCTTCAGAAGGAAGAGCTCAGCCAACGTGAGCCCAGTGTGGCTGATGCTGACTCTGTGCCCTTGAAGGAAGATCGAGATGAATTGGGATCCGGCGAAAATACCGCGAGCACGACGCAGATCCTGAAGGACTCGATCGCAATCGAAGGCAAGAAAGAGGCATTGCGTGAAGAGCGAGCGACTCTGACGCTGAATGTGATGCAGCAAAAGGAGGAAACGCTGGCGTTGGAGCAGCAGCAGCAAGCTTTGCGCGAGTCCATCGAGAGTTTGACGAAGGAGATCCAGAATCGAAAGCAGGAAAAGCGGAGAGTGGAGCAGGAGATCGAGCAGCTGCAACTGCATCTGGAGCTGATGGAAGTGAACGACCACCCGTTCAGCGAGGAGAAAGAGGAACACAGCGCTTTGATGTACCAAGAGGACGAACAACATGCGGAAGAAATGGAGGACCAGCTCGCAGAAGAGAGTGATCGCGAGCCAAGTGACGACGAGGGCCAGGAAGACGCAGAAGCGAAAGAGCAAGTTCAGGAGGAAGAAGAAGACGTCGTCTTTGAAGAGCCATCGGAGACGGCCGACGAGAAAGAAGACGTCGCGAGGCGTCTACATGTCATCGCACTGATCAAAGACGCCATCCAGCAGGGAAAGGCGCAATTCAACCGCGGCGACAAGATCAAGTGCTACCAGACGTATGTCAAGTGCTGCGAGAAGTGCACGAGCGAGCTCAAGGCCATGCACGGGCCAGTGCATCGAGAACATATCGCGGCCATGAAGCGAGCGCTCGCGGAGGCGACCAAGGTGCCTGCTGCGCGAGGGTCCATGATCCTTCGCAAGGAGCTGGACGAGTTGGAAAGCGATTGTGAGCAGCGCATGGCCGAGCGAGAAGAGCGCACGGCCAACAAGCAGCGCGAATGGAGCGAGAAACGCGCTGCTGCTAAAGTCGCCAAGGCTGAGCAACGACAAGATGCTGCAGAGCAACAGCGAAAGCAAAAACATACAAAGCCCGTTGCTCCATCGATCGATATTGAACCGAGTTCATCTCGTGTGAGTGGCGGCAAAGCGCAGCAGTCGACCCCGGTCTCTGGGAAGGCCCAAGAAGAGTTCAAGCAGAAGCTCAAGGCGCTGGAAGCCAAGGCCAAGGCCGACAAGGTCAAGATCACGCAGCTGGAAGCAGCACTCGCCAAGGCCGAGTCCCAGGCCGCGGGTCTGAATAGCAACAGTGGGGGCGGAGCTGGGGCTGGAGGCAGCAATGCCGCTGCGGAGCGGCGGCTGGCCGACATGGAGAAGAAGCACAAGACGGCACTAGCTGACGCTGAGAAGGGCGCCAAGCGAGAGATCACGGCGCTGGCCCAGCAACTGCAGACAGCGCAGCAGAAGTCGGCTCAGTTGCAGGAGCAGGTGGCGCAGAACCAAAAGGAGCTGGCCTTGCTGGGCGGCAAGTCCATGCAGATGAGCAAGCTCGAAGAGGAGATCGTGGGGCTGAGGCAGCAGGCCTCGCAGGTGGCCTCGCTTTCGGAGGAGCTGAGCAGTAGCAAGGCCCAGCTGGGCAAACTCGAAGTGAACTACAAGGAGGAGCAGTCTCTGCGCAAGAAGTACTACAACATGATCGAGGACATGAAGGGCAAGATCCGCGTGTTCGCTCGGTGCCGCCCCATGAGCGGCTCGGAGCTCGACCGTGGCTGCCAGTCCTGCGTCAAGTTCGTGGACGAGTACTCGCTGGAGCTCGAGACCTCGCGTGGGCCCAAGCCGTTCGCGTACGACCAGGTCTTCTCGCCCGCAAGTACGCAGGACCAGGTGTTCGAGGACACCAAGAACCTGCTGCAGTGCGCCATGGACGGCTACAACGTGTGCATCTTCGCGTACGGCCAGACCGGCTCGGGCAAGACGTTCACGATGACCGGCACCGAGTCCATGCCCGGGCTGAGTCCGCGCGTGATCCATCACCTGTTCGCGCTCGCAGACGAGAGCAAGGCGAACAACACGGTGACGTTCCAGGCGTTCATGCTGGAGCTGTACAACGACAACCTGATCGACCTGTTCCACCTCGTGGACGGCGGCAGCTCGGCCCCGGGCGCGCACGACAAGCTCGAGATCAAGAAGAACGACAAGGGCATGGTCTACGTGCAGAACATCACCATGAAGGCGTGCTCGAGCCCCGCGCAGACGCTCAAGCTGTTCGAGGCCGCCAACAAGAAGCGCCAAGTGGGCTCGACCAAGATGAACGCCGAGTCCAGCCGCAGCCACTCGGTCTTCTCTATCCTCGTGGAGAACTATAACAAGACGACCAAGACCACGACAATCGGCAAGCTCAGTCTCGTGGATCTCGCCGGCTCGGAGCGCGCGGGCAAGACCGGCGCCACGGCCGAGCGGCTCAAGGAAGCGCAGGCCATCAACAAGAGTCTCAGTGGTAAGGATGTTTGGCATTGGCGCTCGTGTCTGTTGGCTATAATAGTGGCGCACTGACTGGGGTCTTCCTCTTGCACCTTGCAGCTCTTGGAGACGTCATCTCGGCGCTCTCGACCAACGAGAAGTTCATTCCGTACCGCAACAACAAGGTAGCCATGTCGCTTCTGAAGCCATGTGCCATGTATCAAGTGCTCACTTGTTGCTGTAGTTGACCCAACTGATGCAGGACTCGCTGGGCGGCAACGCCAAGACGCTCATGTTCGTCAACATATCGCCGGCCGATTACAACCAGGAGGAGACCCAGACGTCGCTGTCCTACGCCTCGCGCGTCAAGCTCATCACGAACAACGCCAACAAGAACGCCGAGAGCGAGCTCGTGAACAAGCTCAAGGCCATCATCAAGCAGCTGCGCAGCGGCCGGACGGACGTGGAGCTGGACGGGCTGATGGACTAAGATCCAATAGACACAAACACACAAAGACAACAACAAGCAAGCGCACACAGATTCGGCGCTGCTCCCTCTCCTCTCTCGCGGTGTTTGCTCTCAACAACTCGGCATAGCACTGTTTTATTGATTTCCATCGTGAATGCTGGCGACAGCTCTGGAGAAGGCGTCATCATCCGCTGGCTCGGACAATCGAGATGAAGGCCCTGAACAGCTGAACAACGAGCGACCAGATCAAGGCCGCGCCAAGCACTTGAGGTCGGCACAGACCATGAGGAAGCATTTATCTGTTGGCCTTGGCAACACGCTCGATCTCGTCCTTCTTCTTAATAGCGTAGCTGTTGGACGATCCCTTGGAGGCGTTGATGAGCTCATCAGCCAGGCATTCCGCAATGGTCTTGACGTTGCGGAAGGCGGCCTCGCGAGCGCCCGTGGCGATCAGGTACAGGGCCTGGTTCACGCGACGGAAGGGCGACACATCGACACCCTGGCGACGGACGACACCGGCCGAGCCGACACGGGTCGAGTCTTCGCGAGGGCCCGACTTGATGACGGCTTCGACGACAACCTGGAGCGGGTTGCGGTCGGTCAGCAGGTGGATGATCTCGAGCGTGTGGCGCACGATGCGAGCAGCCTTGAGCTTCTTGCCACTGTTGCGACCCTTGCGCATGAGCGCGTTCACGAGGCGCTCCACAATGGGGCACTGGGCCTTGCGGAAACGCTTCTTCTGGTAGCGCTGAGCCGTGTGGGGCAGGAACGTGGCGGCCTTGCCCTTGACGGCGATGTAGTCCTCGAGCGAGATATCAGCGCTCACGTTGATATCATCATACGACCTAGAGAGCAAGAGCGCGCGCTAGTCAGCTACCAAGGTTCTCTGTATCGATAAGCTGTGATCTGCTGGCTAATTCGCATATGGGACGCGCTGGCGCGTCTGCTGCTGTGGCCATTGCCATGCTCTATCGCTGCCTACTCGCTTACCACTTGTTAAAGAGCTTCACTTCAGTTGCAACTTCCGCCATGTTGAGAGAATGGTTTCGAGACTGGAAGCCCGGAATCGCGTATTTGATACCCGAGGACGCCGTAAATGAATGGGCAGCAGGACCGCAGCATACAAATTCCTAGTCAAGTATACAAAAGCCCAGTCAAAATGCTCTCCACTGGTCTCTTGGATAGAGGACCCAGGGAACTGGGGGGAGCCAGGGCTAGGTGGCGGCGGCTCCGTCCTGCTCGTCCGGTTCGATGGCTCACCACGTTTGGACGGGACCGGTCAGATGAACCGTACTTAGATAGATAGCAAAGGGTACTGTGGTAAAAGACAAACTGTATGAATTGATATTTGGTGTGCAGTCAGCATGAACCTGTAGAAACAAATGTCGGCGAGCGTGTAACGCTTGTGGATGGTCGTTCCAAAAGTGGATACAGCTGAGAATATTCTCGAGGCGGCAGGTGGCAGAGACACACATCTCCCTTGAAAATTTGATATCTTGTGAGACATGATGGCTGGCTTCCACTACATTCTCAATCTATTCTGGCGTGTTTCAGATCCTGCGAGATCTGATACCGACTCGCTGGCGGAGAGAATGGTCGGAACAGAAAGAGGGAGGGACTCTATTTACGTCAGTCCCCGAATCATAAGAAGGCGAAGACGACGACCGACCTGCGCGGCACAAGAGAGCAAGAGTCATGGGCGGCGGAGACGCGAGCGCCGATGTGGTGCGCTCCTCGTGCATCATGACGTTCCCGGAGGAGTGCATGGCCGAGCCCGTGCCCGTGGACGCCTGGTACCTGCACGCCGTGGGGCTGCTGTTCCTGCGGCGACTGGCGCGGGACCGTGTGGGTGACGACATGCGCATCAGCCTGCTGATGCAGAAGTCCGATCCAGAGACAGGCATCAAGCGGTACATCGCTGTGAGCTCCGACGCGATGCTCAAGCAGGCACTGCAGGAGACGTTTGACCAGCCTGATAGTGTGCTTGTGCTGCATATTATCTCGTTGGCCGATGTACCCGGCCAGAAAACGATCCACGTGCGGCCTGAGATCAATCCGAACGTGTCGCCTGAGCCGGTTCCTCCCATGGGCATGGTCTTCCCTACACTGAACGTGGAAGCGCAGCAGGTGCCGACCGAGCGAGAGCGACTGATGCACTCCATGAGTCAGTCCATGTTTGATCTGCGCAAGCCGGACCCCCCGATGGCGTTTGGATCTGCATCCATGAACCTGGGCAAGAGCGTGGATCTGGCCAAGAGCTGCACCATCATGGAACAGGACTTTACGTGGCGGGCACCGAAACAGCCAAATAGCAAGAAGCAGAAGGAAGTAGCGAAGCCAGCAGCTGCAGCGACCAGCTCGACGAACGAAGAGCTGTTTACATTTGCCAATGTCGGCAAGCAGCTTATGGGAGGTAGTGACGGCTGCAGCAACAGCAGTACCCCGGACAGCCTCAGCATTACTCCTGTACCCAGCACCAGCTCAGGATGCAAAACGAGCAGTAGCGACCAAGATGATGAGATCCCGATGGCGCGCGTTGTGGGTCTGCCAACTGAATCCGAGGCCAACCGGATAAACAGCGATTACGTGATGCTGGAACTCCAGAACGGCGCTGGACTGAGCGATCAGCCACTACCTACAGGCAGCAGCTCCACGTACTTTATCTCCTCGCACTGGCACGTGCAAGCCGACGAAATGAGCGCCTCGATGCGACTAGAGCGACCCGCATCTCAAGCCCCATCTCAAGCACCTAGAGAACCAGCCGCTGGCTCTGCATCCGCACTCGAAGACTCGTTTGTGATGCTGGAGCGGCATGAGCTGTAAGTTATATAGATCAACCTCAGGCCCCAAGCAAGTAAGAATTACCACATAAAGCGGACCTGTAACAACGAATAATGTACGATTATTTAATCGGAAAGGAAATAACAAAACTGAAGCTTAATTATGTACCGGTTCGAACGGTACACTGTACCCCTCCCAAGTGTTTAACACCTGTGCGAACTTAATCAGATATCCCCGACAGCACGGTACTGCTCTTCCTCTGGCACGTTCGCAATCACAAAAACCAAGAACCATGGCGGCCGTGACCGGGAGCGTCGTGACCATCCAAGACGCCGCGCAGTTCGAGCAGCTCACGGCGCGCGAGACGACGCTGTCGATCTCGTTCTTCTGGGCAGACTTCCACGAGCTCTGCCGCCCGAATGGCCAAATCGACGTGGTCGTGCGCCAGCTGGCCACGCTGCACCCGCGCATCCGGTTCCTCAAGATAGCGGCCGAGGAGCTGCCGGAGCTCTCGGAGCTCTTCGAGATCGCCGTGGTGCCCACGTTCGTGATCATGCAGGGCAAGAGCGTGCTGGAGAAGCTCGAGGGCGCCAACGTCTCGGAACTGGCCAAGCGCGTAGACGTGCTCAGCAAGAGCATGGCCAAGAAGGCCACGGACGCCGCCGCCGGCGCGGCGGCTGGTGCTGGCGCGGAGGAATCGGCGCCGAAGGCGCTGAATGAGGCGCTGGAGTACCGTCTGAAAAAGCTCATCAAGTACGTGCTCCTGCTGCTGCTCTAGGTACTGCTTTGTGGGAAGGAACTTATTGTGTGTGGCCTCTTTGTTCCAAAACAGCGCATCGCCTGTGATGCTGTTCATGAAGGGCAACCCGAGCGACCCCAAGTGCGGCTTCAGTCGCCAGACCGTGGCGCTGCTGAACGAAGAGAACATCCAGTACGGCACGTTCGACATCCTGAACGACAACGAGGTGCGCCAGGGCCTGAAGCAGTTCTCCAACTGGCCCACGTACCCGCAGCTGTACGTGAACGGGTCGCTCGTCGGTGGTCTCGATATCCTCAAGGAGATGAAGGTAACGAGAGAGATTCTCTTCCATGACAAGAGAGAGCTGGTGTCTTAACGCTGCATTTCTCTCTGTAGAGCGAAGGCTCGATCGTGGAGCAACTGGGTCTGACCAAGAACGTCGAGGAAGCCGAGGCTGCCTTCCAGGAGAGTCTGCGCGCGCTCGTCAACTCGGCGCCTGTGCTGCTGTTCATGAAGGGCTCGCCCAACGAGCCAAAGTGCGGCTTCAGCCGTAAGACCGTGGCGCTGCTGCGCGAGAACCAGATCGCGTTTAGCTCGTTCGACATCTTGAGCGACGACCAAGTGCGCCAGGGACTCAAGAAGTTCTCCAACTGGCCCACGTACCCGCAGCTGTATGTCAAGGGCGCGCTCATCGGTGGCTTGGACATCCTGAACGAGATGGCGGTACGTCGTGAAGCGCCATGGGCTAACCTCAGCCATGTACTCATCGATTGTTTTGCTTTGCTGCTGTTCTACCAGGAGGAAGGTGATTTGGCCGAAGAGCTGGGCGTGGCCAAAAAGGAGAAGAAGGAGAACAAGTACGAGCAGCTCATCAACAAAGCGCGTGTGATGATCTTCATCAAGGGCACGCCGGTGGCGCCGCAGTGCGGCTTTAGTCGACAGCTTGTGCAGATCCTGAACGACGAGGGCTTCAAGTACGACCACTTTGACATTTTGACCGACGACAGCATCCGCCAAGGACTCAAGAAGTACTCCAACTGGCCCACGTTCCCGCAATTGTACGTGCGCGGCGAGCTCATCGGTGGACTCGACATCGTGCAGCAACTGCAGGAAGACGGAGAGCTGGCCGAGCTTAAGGAATAAGCAGTTGTTTTCGTGCTATTAACCATTGCCGCGAATGCAGTTTGCTTGTCACAATTTGTTCATTGTCTATTGTGCTATGAGAATGACCTCCACCCTCGCGCTATGCATCTCACATCTGCGGGTTCAGATGATCAAACTTAGTTGATGATCTCCGTAATGATGCCAGCGGCCAGTGTCGTGCCTCGGTCGCGCAGCGTGAATCGACCTAACTGCCGGTAGTTGGTGAACTCTTCGAGACAGATCGGTCTCTGGCAGGTGATCTGCACGACGGCCGACTTCTCGCGCGTGATGCAGCGGGGCTTGGTCTTCTCCACCTCGCCCGTCTTGCTGAGAATGCTGAGCAGTCGTGTAATGTTCACGGGCTCATCAATGTTGTGGATGTGGATCGTGACGCATGTTCCCTTCACCAGAGGCACTTCCACGGCGGGCATGGTCATGATCTTGGCTTCAAATCGGCACACCAGACGCACAGGTGACGCAATCGAGCAAAGAATACTTCCGATACTATGAGAAACAGCACAGACTAATCAGATTACCAGCACCATCGACCTCACATTCACACATACGAACCTCAGCGCAGTCGCATCGATGCCCGTGACACCGAAATCCACCGTATCACCAGCACGAGCGAGCGGAATCGATTTCCCGTGTTGTTCAATGGCTGCAGATCAATTGCAAAGTCAGGACCAGTTAATCATCATCATTGGTGACCGACCGTGCACAAGCATACCTTTGATGGTAAGAGGCTGGGCCACTGGCATGAGCATAAACTGATGCATAGGAGCAAGACAAGAGGTCAATGAGCAACACAATAATCTCATTCTGGAATCGTGGAGATCCGTACTGAATCGCCGACAGCAGCAGCACCCGCGTAAATGCGACCTGAGATCGTCTGCCCCAGACCCATGGATTTGGACACGTCCGACACGCTCATGCGGAATGGTTTGGCGATCTGCCGTTGCGGTGGAGAGAATCCGTCTAATGAAACAAATGGTCAGCTCCACACGCATTCAAAGCACTAATACGCCCAACCTCCTACCGATAGCCTCAACAAGTGACGGGCCAGAGTACCAGCTGCACTCCTTCGGGTCCACCTTTTTCTCCAGGTTGGCGCCTGTGATGCCACTGAGTGGCACAAACCACAGGTTCTTGAGACGGAAGCCCGACTTTTGCAGGAAGGTGGACAAGGACTCCTTGATCGCGTTGAATCGGTCTTGGTCCCAACCAGTCTGTCAACGTATTATTATCAGTACTAATGGCTCATAGCAACAGCAGAGCGTGTCGTCACAACTCACCGAATCCATCTTGTTGACTGCCACGATCATTTGCGTGACGCCAAGACTGCGCACCAGAAGCGTATGCTCTTTGGTCTGGCCAGAGTTCTCAAACGCAGCTTCAAATTCACCCGTCGTTGCAGGCACGACCAAGATCGCCACATCGGCTTGCGAGGCTCCGGCGATCATCTTGGGGATGAAATCGCGATGCCCCGGAGCATCGAGCAGTGTCACGTGCTTGCTCGACGTCTCAAAGAAACTCGTTCCGACGTCCATGGTCACGCCTCGTGTTCGCTGTGCGTATGACACTCACAAGTGAGCTATTGCTGCATAATTGCAGACGTGAATAGAAGCTCGAGCGTACCTCTTCGTCGTCGGCATCCATGACCCATGCGTACGCGAAGGAAGACTTCCCGGCCTCTCGTGATTCCTTTTCATACTTGTGCATGAGTTTCTGGCTCACATACCCGAGATTGTACAGCAGATGGCCCGTGATAGTACTCTTGCCAGCATCCACATGGCCGATCACGACCATGCTGATCTTGTCCTTGCCATTCGCACTGGCCTCCTGCTCAACTAGCTGCAAACATGCTTCTTGGGTCTTGAGCTCCGCGCGCTCAAAGGCCTTCTTCTCCGCTGGCGTGAACTGCGTCTGTTGCGGCGCTAGACTCGGTGCAGCATCCACTCCCTTGCGCAAGGGCTTCTTCTCGGGCTCGGAAGCCTCGGATCCAGCAGCGGCGGGCTTCGTAGTCGGAGCTTTACCAATCGCAGCCGTCACGCCCTTGGATGGCGTAGGCATGACAATGGATACAGTCGATGCCTTCTTTGGCGCTTCGTTGTCAATGGAAAGCGCCACTGCTTCCAAGCGAGGGATCGCGATCTGGATCGGGAGACCGCCAGCGCCTGCATCGCGTCAACACACGAGTACAGAGATCAGCCATAACAGCAGCAGAAACGATACGCTATTGCTTCTCACGTACGAGTCGATTGGGCAGCAGGCGTCTGTGGCTTCTCCAGCAGCGCCTGCACGGTCTGCTCAACGTCGTAGTTGGCCTTGCGCAGCGCCTCCGTGATCTCGGCCTCGGTCGAATGAC
Source organism: Elongisporangium senticosum (assembly GCA_023335835.1). Taxonomy (NCBI): domain Eukaryota; phylum Oomycota; class Peronosporomycetes; order Pythiales; family Pythiaceae; genus Elongisporangium; species Elongisporangium senticosum. The sequence continues at coordinate 70,990 of JAADVQ010000021.1, read as the reverse complement.
TGGCGCCGATCAACTCCTGCACCTGCGGCACCATCACTTGCAGCAGTTCTGCGATAGCAAAAGCGTCAGCAATGAAGATCCCACGTCCGTCTTGGGTTGAGTACTCTCACCTGCGTCGTCGGCATTGACCTGCTCCACGAATGAAAACACGGACTGCTGGCGGCTGGGCGAGTCGCGACGGTACATGAACTCATCTGCATGCATCCGAAACGTCAGATCCCCACTACCAGCGTCGTCTCTGGTCCATGGGCACAGCATAGACACGTACTGTTGGGCGAGTAGGCTTCGTCCTCGTAGTAATCCTCATCGTAGTCTGTTCAGTCAAAGACAGAATGCGTGGTTGAGCCAACTGGGGCCAAAGAGATCCACACACACACACGGAGACGGAGTTCTACCTTCGTCCTCGTAGGAGTAGGCGCGATTGCGGACGTCGCGATGGCGGGACATGCTTCCGGGTGAGCTTTTGCTCTTGTTCTCCTTGCACGTTTCTTGTGGCCGCCATCCCTCGCTTGAGTGACCTCACTTCGACTTGGGTTTAATTTGGTTGGCTGATTGGTGTGTGGCTTTGGATGAAACGGTGCTGCTTTGTGAGAGGGTGTTTGGGTTTTGGGTATAATGGAGAGTAGCCATCTCTTATTTTTATCCAAAGTGCCTTTTTCATTTGAGTCACCCAAAGCTTTGACACGCTCTCTTCACTCAATCGCATTTGTGGCATAAACCAGAGAAACCCAGCCACTTTGAAACAGTTTGGGATGCTGCAGCTTGTGTCTGAAAAATTGTTTAGGCCAATCTGGAGAGCTACACTTTGCCTTTCGTTTGAGTCGCCAACTGCAGTATAATCAGAGTATTCGGTGGCAGAAGAGGAACTTCAACCGCTGACTCAGCTCCTTGCTCAGTGAGATTGGATGACCAGGCTCCCTGATTCCTGGTTGGTTTATGTATGGTATTGCAGGGTCTATAGGATGCCGACTGCTGCATGTTGCTGATGCCGACAGCTGGGAAAGCTCCAGAGCCTTGCGCACAAGTGCAATGGATGGTGCTGGACGCATGTCGTGCCCTTGTCTGGCTTGCAGTTGCAGGAGAGACCAGGACGGTTGAGACTCTTTTCCAGTCGTTGACGAGCAGGAGAGATTAGGACGGTTGAGACTCTTTTAGGGGAGAGATTAGGACGGTTGAGACTCTTTTTCTAGGAGGGACCAGGACGGTTGAGACTCTTCTCCAATAAGATCCCAGCAGGAGGGATTAGGATGGGCGAGACTCTTCTCCAGTCAATGTGCCGCATACGATCACGCCGCGCTCCCATTCGTCAACACCAGAGACGAGCGCGGATCTCATCAAAGTCAAGGCCTTGATGCCACGGCATTACGCAAACGGTTCATGTCGCACGTACTGATACCCCTCTATATAAGGAATATGTAAATGAGTTCATTTTTGGCATCATGTGGCGGCATTTGTTGGAAAAAGAAAGCTTGCTGCAGGCCAAAGGAATGAATTGGTACCATTACTAGTCCAACATGTGCATTTCTGTATCTTATAAGACCACAGGATAAGGCACACGCATTGTTTTATTTGTCTTCATACCGACAATGAATGATACCTGAGAAAAAGTATCCAAGAACAAAGCTCAACGGAACGGAACCGGATTTTATCACTGCGACTAAATCACATACAGCAATTGATGCCATCGTGCGTATCCGCACCATAGACACGTAAAATGGAGCTTGCGTCTTCTCAAGGAAGAGTGGGAACAACAGGAAAGCCGCTCACTCACTCGCTCAGCTAAACTCTTCCGTTGGCTCTTGAATGGAGGATCCAACTCACCTAACCGCGCCGCTCCAGTGCGGGTAGGGGTCCGCTTGTTTTCAGGAGCCGCATCCGCTTGATACCACCACCTCATTTTCCTTTTTGAAGAGCTCCGAGACACAAGATGAGCAGCTCCACCCTCATGCGCTCGGCCGTCAAGGCCGCCAAGACCACGCGCGCTGCCGCCGCCAAGCGCAGCGTCTGGACCTCGCAGCAGGTGATACCACACTCTTCTTTATGGAGCGCTCGGCTGCTATCCGCTTGCTCGCTGCTGGTCAACTCTGGGTCTCGGGATCTTGCCAGTTGAAGTAGACACGAGGAAGGCCATTGCGTGTCTTGGCATGAAGCTCACGACTGTTTTGATCATAGTTCATTGACCGCGAAGACAAGTTCGGTGCCCATAACTACCACCCGCTGCCTGTGGTGCTCAAGAAGGGCCGCGGTACGCTCCATAGACTCAGATCAGGCCATCTCTCTGCGGATCATCGACTCACGTTGCTCGTTTTGTCGCGCAGGCTGCAAGGTCTGGGACGTGGAAGACAAGGAGTACTACGATTTCCTGAGCGCGTACTCGGCTGTGAACCAGGTACGACAATGCTTCAACTTATGCTTTGGCGTCGCTGGATCCGGACTCACGCGCGCGTCTTTGTGTAGGGTCACTGCCACCCGAAGATCCTTGAGGCGATGGTAGAGCAGGCCTCGACGCTTGCGCTCACGTCGCGTGCGTTCTACAACGACGTTCTGGGTGAATACGAAGAGTACATGACCAAGCTCTTTGGCTTCGATCGCGTAAGTCTGCAGTAGCTGCTTCTCTGGCCTAGTGCACAGCATTGACACTTGAGCCATTTGTAGATTCTGCCCATGAACACTGGTGTCGAAGGCGGTGAGACGGCCGTGAAGCTTGCGCGTCGCTGGGCGTACGAAGTCAAGGGCGTTGAGGAGAACCAGGCCAAAGTCATCTTCGCCAAGAACAACTTCTGGGGCCGCACGCTGGCTGCTGTGTCGTCCTCGAACGATAAGGACGCGTACGGCGGCTACGGTCCGTACATGCCGGGCTTCTCGAGCGTGCCTTTCAACGATATCGCTGCGCTTGAAGAGGTCTTTGAGCGCGAAGGCAAGCAGATCGCTGCGTTCATGGTTGAGCCAATTCAGGGCGAAGCCGGTGTCGTCGTGCCTGATGAGGGCTACCTGACCAAGGTGCGCGAGCTTTGCACCAAGCACAACATTCTCTGGATCGCCGATGAGGTGCAGACCGGTCTTGCCCGCACGGGTAAGATGCTCGCTGTCGACTACGAAAACGTCAAGCCCGACATTCTGATCCTCGGCAAGGCGCTCTCGGGTGGCATGTACCCGGTTTCGGCGGTGATGACTAGCCACGAAATCATGCTGACCATCAAGCCTGGCCAGCACGGCTCGACCTACGGTGGCAACCCGTTGGGCTGCAAGATCGCTATGGCTGCTATGAATGTACGTTCATCTAACGCATGATGATACAGTAGTGCTGGACCATTGGAACTCACACGAACTCTCGCTTGCCCATGTTAGGTTCTGGTGGAAGAGAAGATGGCTGAGAACGCCTTCAAGCTTGGCAACCGCTTCCGTGATGAAATCATGAAACTGGACTCGAGTGTGCTGCTCTCGGTGCGCGGTCGTGGTCTGCTGAACGCCATCGTGATCAACGAGCGCCCAAACCAGGCGAACGCCTGGGAACTGTGCCTGCGCCTGCGCGACAACGGTCTGTTGGCCAAGCCCACGCACGGAAACATCATCCGTCTTGCTCCTCCTCTTTGCATGACCGAAGCCGAGATGGACGACTGCACGAACATCCTCAAGAAGGTGCTGACGGAGGCCGAGCCGTAAACGAAAAAGACCGCATTAGACTATGACAAGTAATCCAAGCAAACCAATTTTATGATTGTTATGTGCCTGAGAACCCAGTCTTCACCCGGCGCTGGTGTTTCCATGCCACGAAGCACTTGGCCAGCAGTTGGGATGACCAGAATTCCAGCGCAAACCCACTCGACTGACCCCTGCTTCGTTGCTGCGGTGGCGGCTTGTCGACATCAACCGTTCTTTTAGGTGAGATATGTCGGTGCAAATGTACGCCATCGTGATCAGAAGGAAGCCAATTGTTGGGCATCACGTTTTCTTGGTCGACACCAGCACTGCCTTGGTAGGCTGCCCTTCTGAACAGACGTTTAAGATGAAGCTGTCGATGTCTCCTTTGGCTGGTCTTCATGACCAAATACCATGCGTGGAACATGCGTGACACGACCTGCCGCCAATAGACCACCCGCTTTCGGAGCGCACTTGCCTGTTTATAGGCTTGTGTTGCATGCGGACGAGCCTTGCCAATGGGTTGTGCTGGTCTAGATGCCGAATGATTGGCACTCATGGCCGAACGCAGCTCGTGTCGCTGCTGTCGCCGTCCCTCGACAAACGCTCTCCACTGAGAAAGCACCGTTTGCTTTGTCGATCGCTGCATGATCCGCTGCGAGTGGTTCAGCCACCACTCCACTCGCCATCGAGATAGACTGGAGCTCAGTAATCCACTATCGCAGTGGCTCTTGACCTCACGATACGCCTGTGACTGCAGCGCATAGCGACGCAAACCGCGCTCAAACACGTGCTTCAGCAGCTTGAGTCTTTGAGTTCGTTCCAGTTGCGCTAATTTCCAGCAAATGATCCATGCTCTCCAGCACTCGCGTACTCGCTGCGTGGCGATGCGCCGTATACGCAGTCCCACAAATGCTTGGATGGCCATGAATTTGCTCCACTGGTGAAAGCAAGAGCTCATTTGTCGCCTTTGTCTCTGAACACACATGGCTTCGGCTCTAATGCTGCAGCTCTGCTGAAGACGCGCATACAGATCCCATGCCTGAAGGCACTTGGCCACGATAATGCGGCCTTTCGTGTACTTCCACATCGCTTGGGCCACTTGCCGCCTCTTGGTTATTTGAACAAGCGCGTTCCAAGACCGTTGAAGAAGCTTCCGCTGGTATACAAAGTCCATGGCCCGCAGCTGTTCATGACGTCTCAACAACGAACGCCAACTGCGAAATGATCGCTTCCCGATGGAGCTCCACTGGATTCGCTCAGTCAAAAGCTCATGGTGTTTCGTGCGACTCACAGCGCTTTTCCACACCGCAATGGCTGATTCTTGCAGCATGACCGAGTGCCAAGTGCTCGCAATCTGATTCTTATGGCAACGATTCAGGGTCTGGCTGGTCAAGTTGTGCCATTTGGCCACGGCTCTGACCATCCAGAAGCCTCTGAAATGCGCATCGGCCAAGTGCATGGAACGTCTCCGCGCCAGAAACAGCAACCAGACTCTCCATGCACGAAGCAGCTCGTAGTTGTTCCGCCATTTGCGCACGCTTTTCTTGCGGCCAAGCGTTTGAGCCACGAGAACCTTGAAGCAGTTCCTCTTGGAGCGCGTTTCGAACCACGTGCAGGCCTGACGATTGCGACGAATGCATTGAGTTTGGTGCTTCCAGCAAGCGAGCGAATGGATTAGTAGACTGCACTTGTCGACGTTTTGCAAAATTTGACGAGCGAGTTGATAGCAACGTGCTTGAGTATACCATATATCCACCAGCACCAGCTTCTTCATGCGCCGTTCGTTGTAAAGCACCACGGATTGAACATTCGCCCGAATCCGCAATTCGTAAGCAACGCTGGATCGCCATATTCTCCACACGCGCCGTCGCCAAATGCTGCGGGAAAGCCTGCGCAGTGTGCATTCCCTGTGCTGCTCGAATACAAATCGCCTCCAGCGCCGGAACACCCAACGACTTCGTTCTCTTCTGGTATTGCCCACTGCCATTCTCCAATCTGCTAGTGATTCAGTCAGTGATTGCACTCGACGGCGAGTCTCCATTTGGAACCCAATTCGCATACGCGTGTTCTTGCGTGCAGCCACATTGAAAATCCATCGTCGCAGTAGACAACGAAGCGAATGCTGGACGCTCAATTCCATCTGCACGCGTCGACTGTTTCGGTATTGCATCCACGCAGTCCATCGCTGGATGCCGATTCGAGCTAGACGATGGGACCGAAACATGTACGAGTCCTGCCGATGCATTCGCTGCTCATTCATGCTGGAACTGAACTTGCTCCAGCGCTTCACAGCCATTTGTCGCTGCCTTGTCTTCCACGTACGTTCAACAGATCGCAATTGTGCTTGCTGATGAGCGCATTCGGCCAGACCATGGACCCATGCCAGCCAGGCTTTCATGGTCGCCTTCTTGCGGTACCGCTGCAGAATGCAACGGTGCTTGATGCTCTGTACAAGAGCGTCTCGCCAGGGATTCCACGCAATCGCACGCATTGCACGGACAGAGGACTGTCGAGCCACGCGCTCTGCTGCGATTCGTATTCGCTTCCGCCGCTGCGAGTGCAGATACCAGTTCCAGATCAACGAATGAGCCCTACGCAACAATCGATTCCGCTCCAGCGTTGAAACCCATCGCCAGTAGCGCTGCAAGCCATTGAACCCACGCGAGAGATCTCGTCTTGACAGACAGCACTATTGAAAATGCAATCACAATAATCATAATCAGTCCAATACTCATAGCGATACAATGTGGAGAACGGAGCCCTGCTAGCTTACCATGAGTCTGTGTTTTCGATATCGAGATCGCTGCACTGCATGCCGCCATGAGTCCATACACAGAACCAGCCAGCGTCGCTGTCGTCTCCGTGATGCGCTTTCGACGATGCATCTGTCTCGACGTGTCCGCAGCTGTGCACTTCGCCAGGCATCGACCACTTCCGCCAGAGTATGCTGATTGCACCACGCTCGAGCGAATCTCGAGCGCTTCCTGGTCTCCACGTAGTCGCACCATCGATCAAAGCTCTCTTCTGCTGCGAGGCAATCTCTCTGCTGACTGATAGCGCTCAGCAAGTCTCGAGCGCGAACGCACTGCTGATGATACTGGCTCCATCGACGCCAGAACGAGCGCAATCGGAATGATCTAACACACGCCGAACGGGTTCTCTTACCATGCTGGGAAAGCGCATTCACATGCCATAGTGCGAATGAGCGTCGCTTGCTTCCATCTCGACAACGAGCGCTGAATCGACGCACTCGCTGCTGTTTGCATATAGCGCCAAGCCAGAAGCAGAACGCTTGCCGTTGTCGCTCGAACGCGCGTCGACCTTGCAGGCCAAAGACCGATCTCTGCACGGACAGCGAAGTGCGCCATCGCATGTACACCGACGATAGTAAAGCGGTCGATGAAGCTTGACGCACTTGCATGGCTGCGTCGTTCAATCGACCACGCAGGGAGCTGTACACGCGCCAATGGGTTAGTACTCGATACACAGCAGCTCGGTAGTATCGCGTCTGCAATAATGCGATTATCCGCTTGTGCTCTCCCTTCACGCGAGCCGCTTGGCGCCAGAGCAGCAGCATTTGGTGCAGATCCACGGGCCGATCCATTGCGTTGCGTTCCTGCAGACGCTGATTCAGTAGAACGGAGATCTTCTGACTGCCACTCTGCTGCAGTGGTTGAGGCAATGAGCCATGCGAAGGCACGGGGCTGATGGACTCCATCAACAGATCGAACGCTCGCCATTGCGCTAGTGGCGACGCCAACGAGCGGTGGGAGGAAGCGCTCTGTCTGAGTGTCGCCTGCTGGCGCAGCGACGAGAACTCCTTGGCGATCGACTGCACCACGCACTTGTGAGCGTCGAAGGATGCGTTGATCTCATCGCGCAGAGCCTGCACCACTGTAGCGGAGGCTGGTGGCGCATAACGCCCCTTCATGGATCTGGCCCGAAGCTCTGCGACCATTCGCTCGAAAAGTTCACCCGGTAGTTAAGTTGAATGACCAGCCAATCTCGAGATGCTGCCACCGATTCCGATGGGCTTACCTGGCAGTGCCGTGCCGACAATCTCATCGTTGAGCTCCTCACTGCCTTTTACGAACAGGAAGCGATTTGTCGGCTTCCTGCCACCTGATCTCCACGGGTCTGTCCATGTTGGTGGGAAAGAGCGAATTGAATGGTCTGCACTCAGACTCCAGAGACATGATGCGCTACGGAACGGCGAACGTTCTTCTACACGACCATTGACCGATTGAGGCGACTGCAGTCTGCGCGCCCGGCATGTGTGGCTCAGAAAATCGCCAAGTGCAGAATGGAGGTCCATCAATCCGTTCATTGGTTGAAATTAGATAGCAATAATACTCCTGATTGGCTAAAATGATGGCCTGACGTTTTTGGCGCGAACGAGCGGCCATTGCAGGATGAACCGGATGGCAGATTCGGGCTCGCAGCGCCGGTCGTTCGGCGGTGGCGGCGCGCTGCCCAGCTCTGCAGCAGCCGTGGCCGGGAGAGATGACACGCGCAACGTCACGGGCATGTCTAACTACGCGGAAGAGAAGGGTGAGCGGCTCTGTAGGAAGCTGTGGAGATGGGAGCTCATGCGTCTGTCGTTGCCTCTGACCAAAAGCCAAGTGCGTGGCGTTCCTGCTCAACTTCACGTCGAATCTGGACGACCCGGCCGACGGACCTAAGTACGTGCGGATCATGGTACGTGCAGCAGCTCCTGGCCCTGTTGGTAATGGGAGCCCGCTCATGCGCTGTCTGTCTCAATGTCCGCAGCAACAAGTGGCCAATCGAGAAGAGCGATCCATTGCCATCTCTCTCGACGACCTGCAGATCGTACGTACCTCTTTCCCTATCCTGTCTCTCTATGGAGATGGCTTGACCTCACTCCTCCCACTGCTTGCAGTTCGAGAACGACGAAGAGTTCACGCGCCGTATCGTACGCAACACGCGGAGGTACATGGCGCTCTTCGCCGAGGCCATTGACGAGAACCTGCCGCTGCCCACGCGCGACATCTCGGACTCACTGGACGTGCTGGACGTCCTGCGGCTGCACCGCGCACAGGAGCTGGCCCAGCAGCAACAGCAGACCAACGGCAGCGCGACCGTGAACACCGCCAACGTGTTTCCGCCGGCACTCATGCGGCGCTTCGAGGTGCGCCTCGTGCCCGGGGTCAAGACGAAGGCCGTGCCGATCCGCCAGGTCAAGGCGGCCAAGGTCGGCCAGCTCGTGCGCATCAAGGGCATGGTTACGCGCGTGTCCAACGTCAAGCCGCTGCTCACGGTGGCCACGTACACGTGCGAGTCCTGCGCCTACGAGGTGTACCAGGAAGTCATCTCGCGGCAGTTCAACCCGATCGTGCAGTGCCCCAGCGAGCGGTGCAAGACCAACAACCAGAACGGCCGGCTGCTGTTGCAGACCAAGGCGTCTAAGTTCGACAAATACCAGGAGGTCAAGTTCCAGGAGCTGCCGGACCAGGTGCCCATGGGCCACATCCCACGATCGCTCACAGTGTATCTGCGCGGAGAGCTCACGCGCACCTGCGAGCCTGGCGCGCTGATCACGATCTGCGGCATCTTCCTGCCGCTGCCGTACTCGGCCCAGCGGCAGATGCAGATGGGGCTCATCACGGAGACTTACCTGGAAGCGACCGACGTGATCAACCACAAGAAGCGGTACTCGGCCATGGAATCGAGCGAGGACATGGAGAACGCTGTGCTGGCGCTGCAGGAAAACGCCAACGTGTACGAAGTGCTCTCACAGTCCATCGCGCCGGAGATCTACGGCCACGAGGACGTCAAGAAGGCGCTGCTGCTGCTCATGATCGGCGGTGTCACCAAACGCATGGACGAGGGCATGCGCTTGCGTGGCGACATCAACATTTTGCTCATGGGCGATCCCGGTGTGGCCAAGTCCCAGCTGCTCAAGCACATCGCGACCATCGCACCGCGTGGCGTGTACACCACCGGCAAGGGCAGTTCCGGTGTCGGGCTCACGGCCGCCGTGGTACGCGACACCACGACAAAGGAGATGACGCTCGAAGGCGGCGCGCTGGTTCTGGCCGACATGGGCATCTGCGCCATCGATGAGTTCGATAAGATGGAGGAATCGGACCGCACGGCCATCCACGAAGTCATGGAGCAGCAAACCGTGAGTATCGCCAAGGCCGGCATCACGACCACGCTGAACGCGCGCACGTCGGTGCTCGCAGCGGCCAATCCGATCTACGGCCGGTATAACAAGAAGCTCAGCGCCTCACAGAACATCAATCTGCCCAACGCGCTGCTCTCGCGGTTCGATCTGCTGTTCCTGATCTTGGATATCGCCAACTACGAGAAGGACGAGGCGCTGGCTCGCCATGTGACCTTCGTGCACCGCTTTGCGCGCAATCCCGACATGACGTTCGATCCTGTGCGCCCCGAGGTGCTCCGCTACTTCATCGCTATCGCCAAGCAGTACCAGCCCAGCATCCCGGAGCACCTCTGCGGCTACATCGTCGAGGCCTACGTGACACTGCGGCAGCAGGATGTGAACGAGCACGCGCGCCAGGAGCGCCGCAACTTCCACCACCAGGCCAGCGACGCCAATCACGCGCAGACGGCCATGACGGCGCGTCAGCTGCTGAGTATCCTGCGGTTATCGCAGTCGCTCGCGCGGCTGCGCTTCGCCACGGAAGTGATCCACCAGGACGTGGACGAAGCCATCCGGCTGGTCTACGTGTCCAAGTCATCACTGCAGGACCAAGACGAGCAGAATCTGTACGGCAAAAACGCCGGTGCGCAGGCTGGCGGAGCCTCTGGCGGCGGCGGCTCGAACGACGCGACGTCCAAGATCTACCGCCTGCTACTGGAATACGCCGCTGATCGCCGCATTTCCGTGATTCCCACGAGCGAGATCGAGCCCATCGTGCTGCGCAAGGGCTTCACGTCGCAGCAGCTGCAGGCCTGCATCCGGTATTACCAGGAACTCGAGATCTGGCAGCTCAGCGCCAACGGCACGACGCTCAACTTTAACGCTTAGAGCCATCCACCACCACTCAGAGAGCCATAGCCCCAGACCCAAAATCAATTTCTATTATCAACTGTCATTGAAGCCAGAGCTTGAGGCGGAAGGCGTCGCCGCCGTTTAAATAATACTTGACCAGCCGCTCGTCGCGCACGAAGCCGAGGTTCTCGTACAGCCGGATGGCGCCGCGGTTGGCGATCTCGGTCTCGAGCATGACCTCGGCGCACCCTTGCTCGTGCATGCGCTCGATGGCGCGCTGCACCAGCTGCGAGCCGATGCCCTGCTTGCGGAACTTGGTTTCCACGGCCAGCATGGCGATGTACCCGCGCGTGCAGGGTACGGGGGCCTCCAGGTCCTCCTGGCGGCAGATGATCACGCCCACGAGCTTGTGGTTCACGCGCGCCAGCAGACACAGGTCCGGCCAGTTGTACAGGAAGTACCGGTACGTGAAGATCGAGTACGGCTCCGACAGGTCCTTGTCGATGAGCTTCACGAGCTCCGCAAGCTGCTTCTCGCCCTGGTAGCTCGAGAACTCCACGGCGCCGGTCGTCATGCTCGCTCTTCTTTCCCCCTTGAGGATCCAACCAGATGTGCGGTGCGCATGACCGACACACGTACCGTTATATGCATCCAAAGTACGAAGATTAGATGCAGCAGCTTACAGACGCATGGCATGAGCCACAACGACATGGAACAGCGATAGACGTCATAAATGGGTAGCCGCTAATACAAAGGATGGATACGCATGTACTTGATGGGATACACATTCGTGTTGTGATGATGAGCGGCTTTGGATGACTCAGTAGCAAGAAACCAACGCGCAGTTCAATCGTTTGTGTTCCATGTGGCACCAATAGGCGTTGACAACGCGACCTTTCGCCAAGGATCTAAACCAGCAGCATTCTCCACGTTTCTAACGAAAGCAGGCGTCGCTTTTCCGCCGTCTGCGTTCTGAGCCATCAGTCGTCCAGATCCACATGACGGACCGCCCCCACTCACTCGCTGAACCTGGCGACTTACCTGTCCTGTAACAGATACCATAACGACACAACTACGCTCACAGAGGCATCCATCGGCATCACCTCCGCCTTACGCAGCCAAAAGCGAAAGTGAAGCCATGTGGCTCTTATCCAAAGCGAACTTAACGACCGAACCAGATGACCCAAACGTCGTCTAAACCTCACGCAAAGATCGAGGTTTTATCAGCTCTTGGGCGTGATTGCGGAACATGGTCGGCGCAATAACTGGACGAGAGCGATCGCGAGTTGGATCTTCCCTCCACCAGTCAAATCCGCTTCCATGGCGCCCCCCAAGCGGCAACTGCACCCTAGCAAGAGGACCGGACGGGTTGTTGAAACAGGGGCCGAGTGCTTCCGCCATCGTCCTGGCCCCCTTTCCCGGCCGGAGCGTGGGGCGCAGAGCGAGCGAGCGAAGGGCATGCAAGTCATTTTCCAACTCGGAAGCCAAGCAGTAAACCGGAACTACAATGGCTCCTAAGCGTCGCACGCGCACCACCAAGAAGGACCAGTTCGCTGGCGTGGACCAGGCCGAGCGCGTCAAGCTCGGCGCTGAGGCCAAGGAGCGCGGTAACGCTGCCTTCGCTTCGGGCGACCACGCCACGGCCATCAAGGAGTTCACCACGGCCATCGCTTACGAGCCCACGAACGTGATCTACTACTCGAACCGTTCGGCCGCTTACCTGAGCGCCGGCCAGGCCACCCCTGCTATGCAGGACGCCAAGACGTGCATTGAGATCGATGCTAAGTTCGCCAAGGGTTACGCTCGTCTCGGTGCCGCCCACTTCTACATCAAGAACTACGCCAAGGCTGTGTCTGCTTACACCACGGGTCTGACGATTGAGAAGGGCAACAAGCCGCTCCAGGCTGGTCTTACCCAGGCCCAGGCCGCTCTCCAGGTGCAGGAGGAGGAAATCTCGGGTGTCGAGATGGACGAAGCCACGCGCAAGATGAAGCGCATGGAGATCGAGGAAAAGATCAACAAGGCCCGCAAGGAGCGTGAGGAGCGCGCCAAGCGTGCCGAGAAGGGTTTCTCCGAGGTCATCGGTATCGATCTTGGTACGACCTACTCGTGCGTGGGTGTCTGGAAGGATGGCCAGGTCGAGATCATTGCCAACAGCGAAGGTAACCGTACCACTCCTTCGTGGGTCGCCTTCAACGAGACCGAGCGTCTCATCGGTGAGGCTGCCAAGATCCAGGCCGCGTCCAACGCCACCAACACGGTCTTCGATGCCAAGCGTATCATTGGTCGCAACTTCAACGACGAGATCGTCAAGAAGGATGCCGCCCACTTCCCCTTCAAGATCGTGGAGGGTGATGACAACAAGGTGCTCATTGAGGTCGAGTTCAAGGGTGAGAACAAGCGCTTCACCCCGGAAGAAATCTCGTCTATGGTGCTCACCCGCATGAAGGAGACTGCTGAGGCCTACCTTGGCCAGCCGATCAAGCAGGCCGTCGTCACGGTGCCTGCCTACTTCAACGACCAGCAGCGTCAGTCGACCAAGGATGCCGGTTCTATCGCTGGCCTTGACGTCAAGCGTATCATCAACGAGCCCACGGCCGCCGCTCTTGCCTACGGTCTGGACACCAACGCCGGCTCGTCTGGCGCGGCTTGCAATGTGCTCATCTTCGATCTTGGTGGTGGTACCTTCGATGTGTCCATCCTGGCCATCGAGAACGGTATCTTCGAGGTCAAGTCCACGGGCGGTGACACTCACCTTGGTGGTGAGGATTTCGACAACATCATGGTCGAACACCTGCTCACTGAGTTCAAGCGCAAGAACAAGAACCTGGACCCCTCCAGCTCGGCCCGTGCCATGCGTCGTCTCCGCACTGCCTGCGAGTCGGCCAAGCGCATGCTTTCGACCACGACCTCTGCTTCGGTCGAAGTGGACTCGCTCTTCGAGGGTGTTGACTTCAGCTCGACTCTGACCCGTGCCAAGTTCGAGTCGCTCAACGAGGAGCACTTCAAGCGTTGCGAGGAGACTGTCCTCAAGGTGCTGGCGGATGCCAACATGAAGCCCGAAGACGTCACTGAGCTGGTGCTTGTCGGCGGTTCCACCCGTATCCCCAAGGTGCAGTCCATGCTGTCGGCCCTCTTCGGCGGCAAGGAGCTCTCTAAGTCGATCAACCCCGATGAGGCTGTTGCCTACGGTGCTGCTGTGCAGGGCGCCATCCTTGACGGCATCCGTAACGACGCCACCAACTCGCTGCTGCTTGTGGATGTCACCCCTCTGTCGCTCGGTATTGAGACTGTCGGCAAGGTCATGTCCGTGCTGATCAAGCGCAATACGGCCATCCCCGTGCGCAAGACCCGCGTGTACACCACCGAGGAGGACTACCAGACCTCTGTCGATGTGTGCATTTACGAGGGCGAGCGTGCCTGCGTCGAGTCGAACAACAAGCTCGGCGAGTTTAACATCTCGGGTCTGGAACGTGCTAAGCGCGGTGAGCCCCAGGTTGAAGTTACCTTCGAGATTGATGCCAACGGTATCCTGAACGTGTCGGCCCGCGATAAGAAGACTCTTGCTAAGGCTGAGACCACCATCTCGAACAACCGTGGCCGTCTGTCTCAGGAAGATATTGACCGCATGGTGTCTGATGCCGAGAAGTTCAAGAAGGACGACGCTGAGATGCTCCGCCGCATTGAGGCCCGCAACGACCTGGAACAGTTCATCTACCGTGCCATTGAGATCGCTCGCGAAAAGGGTGAGACCAACGTCGAGAACTCGATCCGTGATGCTCGCGACTGGCTCGAGGACCACGAGGAGGCCACTCTTCGTGAGCTGGAGGACAAGAAGCGCATGCTTGAACGCATGATCCGTTTCTAAGTGGTCGACTCTGTCGTCCTCTTGTAGTAGGTGATTAGCACTGCAGCCGTCATGTGGCAGAGAGACACTGCGTGGAGAATACTCACGTATTTGTAGTAGATTAGATGATCATTCACATTCCCGTGTGTCTTGTTCTCGTCTTCTCTCTCCTGCATGGAGCGAGCACGGCTGACGCCTGTCGTTTTGGATAGTTTGCTCATTATTATAATATATGCTTTGTCGAGAGGTACTTTACATAGCTTTGTAAATTCTGCGCTTGGCTCCATATTTGTTCTTGATCTTCGTGCAAGCTTGCACCACAGACTTCACGCGAAGCTCAGTGCAGTCAATAAGGGTGCCGCATGAAAACTTGATAAGCTCGCAACGAGTTTGTGCGCATCGTCGATGTCGAATTGATCGCATTCATTCATGCTGAAAAGGACACAACGGCACAATACTGTCCACAACTTGTGGCCTCACAAGACAAGAGTGGAAACGACTGGAAATTAAAGCGCACAAACCATTGCACCTACATGAATCCTGATCACTTCTTCTTGTCAGCGCCAACCATCACGCACTCGGTCGTCTGTTGCAGAGCAAAATTGCTAAATGAAGTGAAGAGGACGCGATTACAAACAATGATGTGGATGGATATCATCATGTTCATTATGTTTGCATGAAGTGGTACACATTGCGGAAGGCGCTTGCGCGCGATAAATTGGCGTCGGGCATGGCAAAGGTTCGCCTTCTTGCCTCAAGCACACAATCGCTATTACCTTTGCCACGTCGTTATGAGCGCATCCATCGAGCAAATTCGCCGAATTCATGCCAGATCCGTCATGACTGCGCGAGAGATTCCTTTTTCCCCATGACCGAACATTGACAAGCGCACAAAGACATGTGGCCAGCGGAACTGTGGAACAGTCGCGGTCGATCCGCTCTCAACCAGCACACTCACATGCGCACAGGAGCGCACCGCACCCGGCATACGCGTCTCTTTTCGCGCTTGGCTCGACCCTGCGCTCTTTCTCGAGTCGAATGCGCGCACTCTGTCTTGCTCTAAAAGCCGAATGTGGGTCCTAACTTCAACTCCGAAGCTGAGCAAGAGCCCGGCTTTCCTATACTCAACCAATCACACGCCTTCATTTCATATAACCAACTCTGATTGGATGTAAAAAAACTACCCATTGTCGCTGTCCATCACTCACTGGCCCTTGCGCAAATGCGGATGACCATCACTCCGACGTTTCTTCCGCAACCCAAGAAGGAAAGAAGAGAACGAGCGGCTCATTCTTCAAAAAGATCTCCAGGGGGCGCAGCACCAAGAGAAGAGCCACAACAAAAGACCATGGGCCACGCAGATGACGAAGTGGAGGCCACCATGGACCACGAACGCGAGGACTTACTGGTCGTGCTCAAGACCGGCGCCAAGAACGAGGTCGTGCTCGAGAAGCCCGAAGAGCTACCCGTTGAAGACGAAGATGCGGCTCTCGCCGCACAGCTGCAGCAGGAAGAAGACGAAGAAACATTCCCAGCGCTGCTATGCCAGATCTGCTTGGACGTGTTGCCTGCTCAAGAGGTCGTGACCAAG
Organism: Elongisporangium senticosum; assembly: GCA_023335835.1. Lineage (NCBI taxonomy): Eukaryota > Oomycota > Peronosporomycetes > Pythiales > Pythiaceae > Elongisporangium > Elongisporangium senticosum. The sequence continues at coordinate 54,931 of JAADVQ010000021.1, read as the reverse complement.
CTGTGTGGAGACGAGTGCCTCGCCGAGATTTGTACGAGCTGCCTCGTGCAGCATCTAACGGCTATGGTGTATTCCTTTTACGCTGGCGTGCTACCCAAAGTGCGCTGCCCTGTGTGTCTGACGCTTTTGAACAAGGAGCAATGGGCGCCTTTCGTCACCAATGATGCACAAGAGACGGAAGAGAACAACGAAGACGAGAATGCGTGGCGAATGGATCACTCGCATGTGCTACTGAAGTACGAGATGCTTTGCAAACAAAGTTGCGGCTTTCAGTCACCGTGCTGTCACAATACGGATTATACAATGCTACCACCGGCAGCTCGGGTGTCGGATAATGAACAAGAGTCAGGAGAGCCTACTGTCACTCTACCGGAAGGCACAAATGAGGGCGAGCTTGAAGTGCTACGCAAGCATTTGCGAGCATTCTGCTTCCACGAGACCCCCGCTGAATCGCTCTATGGATACATGCAAAACACCTTTGACGGGGAAGCCGAAGACATGATGTGGGAATTGCTCCCGCAGATCAAGGACGAAGAGCGACGCTCGACGCTGCTGTTGTACCATTTGTTCCTGTATCCAAACACGTACACGCGTTGTTGCGGTGCCTCAGTCTGCTTCAAGTGCAAGGCCAGCAACCACCACGACGGACAATGCGACGACTTTTTGGAAGACGACTGCGTGTTGCAATGCTCCGGCTGTCACGTGACTTTGGTCAAAGTCGACGGGTGCGACTCGGTCACCTGCATCTGTGGTAACTCCATCCATTGGCCATCTGAAGTGGCCAAGCAACGAATGCAACGCAAGCAGCTGGCTCCGTCATCCAATGTGGACTACGATTCGTGGCTGCGTTGGACTCATCGTCTCAAACCAAGTCTCAAGTTTGTGCCGTATTTCTTCTGGCGCAAGCAAATGGACCCCGTGCTCGCGCAAATCGCCACCAAAGAGGTGAGCTAGAGGGGAGAGGACCGGCGTTGAAGGGCTGTATTGTTGCGTTGTCGTTTTCCGTACCATAATTCTTCGAATGCATGACTGAATGATTATTTTATGCTACCGTTGGGTCGCGCAGTCTCAGAAGCTACCGGCTCCTGCAGCCACGAAACCTCTAGGCAGATGAGGCACACCAAGAAGCTCATGCGATGCAGCGTCTTCTTGCGCTCTGTTCCAGATCCGCCACGTCGTTAAACTGACCGCTTGAGATCGTCCAAACGCCCCAATTATAGGTATGCACACACCGCAACCACCCGCGAATAGCCATAGACGTACGCTCTCGGCTGTTTCCTTTCACTGCAACTGCCGACTGGATAAGGAAACGTAGTCTGTGGCCTTCATAATGATGGGTGCACGTCCAGCAACAACGCAGTTCATCGGCCACAATAAAATCGATTTTTCAGGCTCTCGAGGGCACCGACACCGTCGTCACGTGAAAGATGGTCGAGAACAGAGCTATCCAGGTCAATCAGAATGGAGAAGACCCCACTCGCTGCCGCTACAAGACCGGACGGTGCATAAACGCACGTGTGCTGAAGCCGAACGGCACACTCCTGCTGCTCTGCGAATTTCATCGTAACCAGCAGAACCGCACGAAGAAGCGCAGCGACATGAAGTACCGACAAGATCGCGCCAAGAAACGGCTCGTGGGGCGGCATCAGTCACCAGACGACGCAACACCAGCACCCTTATCATCCACCTCAATTCAGATGGCACGGACGACGTGTGTTGGGGCAGCAGAGCGTGGAGGCGCATCCAATGGTGCTGCATCTCCCTCACTCGTCAACAGTAAGCGTAACACCAGCTCAAATATTGACAGCGCATTCCATCCGACGAAGCGCCTCAAGCCATACAAAAGGGAGGATTCCAAGTCGCTTGCTGCCCAAATGCCACAGTCAATAGGGCTGGAGCATTTGGCTATAATTGCCAGATCAAACAGTAGTAGCACCACAATCGAGCCAAACAATCAGATCCGACGAGCATTCGAGCCTTTGCACGCGCAAGAAATCCGCCGGCGGCACGACCCAGTGGACACCAGCGCACCCAAGACGACCGATAGCATGGCCTTGAGCGATTACCCAGTCCGAACCGTCCACTCCAGTGCAAACGATCATCGTACCTGTGACCTGGATGAGACCATGCCATGCAGTTTCTTCCTCGTACAGAGCTGCAGCCTTGCGCTCGATCAGCGATGGCCCCCCGACGACGTGCAGCTCCTTGAATACTTCATCCTGTGATATCGCGAAGCCAGTGCTGCCTCCAGTGGCTCCTCTAGACCTTAACAGACCCATTGAAGCCATTCATTCTTGACCCGCGTTGGCTTGTATCCATTTGAGAATACTGATCATACCGGTATTACCGCAACTCTTTTTGGCGCATTTTTGACCGATATTTTTGGCGCGGTTGACACCAGCGGAGCCCAAGAGCAACCAGGAGCAACAGCGGCGGCGCGAATGCTGGAGCGGCGGACGGCGGGCGCGGCCCGTGCGGCCGCGAGCAGCGGCGACAGTGGGATGGCGACACAGCGCAGACGCAAGCGAACGCAGCTGTCATCAGTGCCCGAGGCCAGCGGCACCAGCGACGCAGATGACGGCACCGACGACGACGAGAAGGAAGACGGAGATGCGCAGTACGAGGACGAGGAGGACGACGCGCAGCGCAGCCGCAAGCGTAGGAAGCAGGCTGCGGGTAGGAGCCAGCGCTCAGCGAGACCAACGGCTGTCAGCCAACCGCAGGAGCTGCACCAAGAAGGGTCTTCCCCAACGGTGGCATCGCCGGACGATGAAAGCGAGATGGGCATCATCGAGGAAATCTACTGTGAGAACTTCATGTGCCATCGCAAGATGCGAGTGAATCTGGTAAGTGAATTGGACTGCATACAAATCAGCAGAAGAGGAGAAGAGGCTGCCCACGTGCGCGCATGCTATTCCGCTGGTTGCCGTTGCGCCATATTCACTTTGGTACTGTATTACTTGCTGTTGTGGCTGACGACGGGTGGATTGCGTACATTAGTGTCCGCATATCAACTTCATCACGGGCGAGAATGGAAGTGGCAAGAGTGCGATCATTGCAGCGATTCAGGTTTGGTGCCAGCGCAATTGCTATGCGTAAATGGGTGCTGATGGATAGCGACTGCTGCGCTGCCGTAGATTTGCTTGGGCGCGAGTGCTCGAAGCACGCATCGAGGTAAAAGCATCAAAAACCTCATTCGGCATGGCCACGACGGCAATGCGCTTGTCCGCATAACGCTTCGCAACGATGGTAGGCTGCAGCCCTCGCTTTCATATTCCTTTTCCTTGTGCCGAACTTTTATGAAATTTAAATAGCCAAGGGCAACGATGCATTTCGTGCCGAGCAGTTTGGCCGAAAGATCATGGTTGAACGATTGATTCGGAGGTCCGTACTTGCGTTTTTGATTGATGCCTGGCTTTATTCGTGCTCACGCTTGAATTTATTCTTTGACAGAGATGGATCAGCCGAATATCGACTGAAAGATGAGAATGGCCATCTTGTGTCGAAGCTGAAGACTGATCTGGAAGCTATGCTGGATCATTTAAACATTCAAGTGCGCCACATGTGTTCGGACTCGAATCCACTCGCAGAATCTAACTGCCGATATGCATTGATTTTTTTTATAGACTGAAAACCCTTGCGCTATTCTGGACCAAGAAAACGCCAAGCTGTTTCTGAAGGGCAGCCCGCAAGACAAATACAAGTTCTTTCTACAATCCACGGATCTGTACAAGATGCGTACGACTTATTCCAAGATCGACGAAGAAACCCGTTCGATCTCGGAATCAATTTTGAAGCGCGAGAAATTGAAGATTGCTGCTCTGCAAGAGGCGATGGAGGAAGCGATGCAAGCATGGGAAGAAGCGCAGAGCGTGAGTTTCATGTCATCCTTCCGTCTTAATTCTGCATGCGCCTGACAAAAAATGTGTAGATTGGCAAACTGGAAGAAGAGTTCACGCAGCTGAAAAAAGAGTTCGCGTGGTCCTTCGTTCATGAAAAAGAACGCGAGGCCAAAAAGGTGGCGAAGAAAATGCGCATTAAACAGCGTGAAGAAGCTGAAATTCGAGAGAGTTACACAGAAGCGGTGAACATTGTGAAGAATCTTGAGATGAAGCAAAAAAACAAGAACGAAGCACTTGAAGAGATTAATGGGCGAGCTAGAGAGAATCAACGCAAGAAAGAAGCAGCCAAGAATAATATTCGAGAAGCCCGTCGTCCTCTCCATTCCTACAAGGCGGAACTGAAGCAACTTGCGCAGCAAAAAGATCGCGCGACCCAACGAATGCAACGATTACAGAGAGACATCGAGCACAAGAAGCGGAATCACGAAGCCATGATTCGTGACCGTATGCAGCGAAATCAAACCATGCGGGAGCGCGTTGAACAAAAACGCCGCGATGTGGGTCAGCTGGAGGAAGAAATTGCCGATCTCAAGCGCACGCAGTTACCGACTGATGCGCTTGATGATTTGGAGCATCGATATGATAACTGTGTGCGGCAATTACGAGATGCTGAAAGTGAAATGTCGCGTCATCAGCACCGAATCACTGGTCTCAAGTCACAGAAACGTGATAGTCTTGCAGTTTTCGGTAACAAAATTCCTCAGTTGCAGCAGCTGATTCATGAAAATCAACATCGTTTTTCGGCGCCGCCTATTGGTCCCTTGGGCATGTACGTAAAGCTTCCTGAGAAGTTCATGCACCTGGCAGTGGCCATCGAAGTCGCCTTGAAGGGAACACTGCAAAGTTATCTCGTTGTCAATGGTAAGGACAAGGCGCTATTGGATGAATTGAAGCGCCGCATTAAATGTCCGCCGAACCAGGCAACGATTATCATTGCGAAGCGCGCGGGCCGACGATACGATAACCTGCGGATCGCGGACGGCGAACTCGCTGCCCACGCAATTTGCAATGTGTTGGAGGTTACGGATAATGAAGTCTTCAACGCATTGATTGATGTTTGCAGTACCGAAAGCAAACTTTTGTTTGATGACCGTGAGTCAGCGGAGCAGAGTACTCTGCGTGGTTCAAGTGGTAGCTTTCGAATGGCTCGCTTCGTCTCTGAGGTCTACATACCGAACGGTGACAAGTTTCTGGTGCGATCCGGCAATTTGGCATATATTGCGAACAAGGGAAGTCGTCGAAGCTCAATTATCTGCCAAGATGTCGAAGCTGAAATCTACGAACTCGAGCAAAAGATCCATTACTTGCAGGGCAGCTGTGATACCATGCGCCGCGATGAGAACAGGTTACGACGCGACAAGGACGACCACTTGCGTCAAATGCAGCAGCATAATGATCATGTTAATCATGTCACTCGTCGGTATAACCAAGCTCGCGTTGAGCTGCGCAACATTGAAGATGAACTTTCTGACGATGTGCAGCAGCATACACTGGATACGACAGTGCTGGAAGAAGAGATTGAAGGAGTCACCAAGGAATTGCGCTCCTTTAAGGACCGCGAGATCGAGCTGAATGAAATGCTATCCAAGTTCAACCCGGATCTTGAAGGCCTCTTGAAAGAAATTGAAGATTTGAGCAATGATGAAGCTCAGCTTGCCACTGAACTAGCCGAGCTGCAAGAGGATGTAGACGGCTTGTACAAGCATCTGAGCGAGATGAAGGTATCCGAACTTCGATATGAGCGTGAGGCTGCAGCTATCAGTGACGCTGTGGCGCAATGGGCAGATGAATTAGCTGCCATCGAAGAGGATTGTGCCGAATCGACACGAAAGGCCCAGCTTCATTGTGGAAGCGAAGAGCGCATTGAAGTGACCGAGTCTCACGATTACTATGGAAAACGTCTCACAGATATCAAGCGCAAGATTGAACAGGAGCGAAGTCGGTTCCAGGGCATGGATCTGGACGAATTGCTGATGGAGAAGGAAGAGAAAACGATGAAGTTTACAAAGAAGCAGGCTACGTTTGAGACCTTTGCGCAAAACCTGCACCGCATCCGGTCCATGCTGGAAGAACGCAAGGCTGTTTGGCAGATCTTGCGAAAAGAGATCGCCCATCGAACATCCATGGAGTTCAATAAGTACATGTACATTAACAACTTCGCGGGCAAGCTGAAGTTCCGTCACGATGACCAGCGGCTCGATATCGCTGTGCTGCACAACGAAAAGGGTCTCTCGCGTGCGTCGCAAGTGACCGACATGAAAGAACTCTCTGGTGGCGAACGATCGTACACCCAGGTGTCGTTGCTCTTGGCACTTGGTGAGAGTATTGAGTGCCCGTTCCGCGTCATGGATGAATTTGACGTGTTTATGGACTCGGTGAATCGCGATATGACCATCCAGCTGCTCGTGGACGCTGCCAAGAAAGACTGCAAGAAGCAGTTTATCTTTGTCACTCCGAATGATCTCAGGTACGTAATTTTGTTCGTGGTTGATTGAGTTGTCTGTTCTGTGCAGCTCGCTAATTCTTGTTTGGTTCTAGTGCATTACGCAAGGACCCGATGGTCAAGATCCAGAAGATGGATCCGCCGCGCGATCGATTAAACGCCGAGCAGCAAGCGTCGTAACGAAATCAGCTCCGCAATGAATTTCGCCTTTATGTAATCTGCCTTCTGCGTTCAGCACTCGTAATGCGAGTCCAACGTGGTTGGAATCACGCCCAGACAAAATCCAGTGGGGCGTGTACTGTATCAGCCGCAAGTGGGATCATTGTATCCTTCGGGATCGTGATGGATGGTCTCGAAAGAGTCGGAAGTAAATCACGACTTGGAGGGACACACAGTAGTTGCACTGTCGCTGGCTCTCTCCACTGAACTTCGCTTCAGTTTTCGCTGTGAACCATCGGGACTGCTAATGCCGATAACAGAACATATTGCTGACGGTTATCAGCCTATTAGGACGGTGTACTTCACCTTCCATCATGCTAAAGCCTTTTGCTGCTAGCAAAACCGTTTCTTTGCTAAAGTAGTCTCCATATTCCACAATTTACCAATCTAGTCGTACCGGCTCTGTGACTGACTCGTTGCAGTGACACACGTCGCAGACGTCAGGGCCTATTTATACCGCATGCGTGCCAGGGAAGAAACGGCGGCGCTGGATAAGGCCGAGGACGAGCGCCAATAGCCCTCCGAGAAAGCTCTCCCACCCGCATATTGCATGACCGGCGCCAGTCTCGTGCAGCGTGCGCCGTCCCAAACCGCCACGCCCTCCGATCTCTTGCGCTCGGCTCTTCGCGGGTGTCGCGACGTTAGCAGCGTGCGAGGCGAAGCGTCACCGCCAGAAGCCATGTTCAAGTCCGAGCACATGGGTGAGTTCTTGGCTGTCCAGCTTAGCCTGGTGCATGTTGCTCAGTGATCTAATGGCTGACTGATGGGATGGCGTAGTGCGGAATCCGTTCGGTGCGACCAAGAAGCGCACGACTAGCAGTGGATTCGAGTCCACGTCCTCGGCGTCTTCGTCCGTTACGAGCAGCGGGCGGTCCTACGGCGGCCGATCGACGCTGCGAGGCAGCAATGCGGACTCCACGTCCTCCGCCATCACCACAAGCAGCAGCTCGCGCACCTCGATGTCGTCCGCGCTGGCCTCACTCACTCGCTTTCCGTTAAGCAGCAGCAACAACCAGTCGGCTGGCAATGGCTCCACCGGCGGTACTAGTGATAGCTATCCACGACCCACGTCCATACGAATGAAAGAGGACGAGGCGGTCGAGATCGCTGCGTCGTCTGCGAACGTGGACCAACTGCCTCGACTTACGAGCAGCAACCAGACTAGCAACGGGTCCAGCATCACCACGGGCTCATCTTCTGCGCTCTACCATCAGCGGCTGCAGATCGCAGGCTTTCCTCGCAGCAGTGGTACCAGTGTCACCTCTGTCGGATCCTCCCGCCAAGCGCCAGCAGTTGCAGCTGCAGCCAGCTCTGCACGGCCCAAGGGGCTCGTGGGGCTGCAGAATCTGGGCAATACTTGGTGAGATAGCTGCACTCTCAAGCCGCATCATCCGTGTATGCTGACGCTCTCTGTAGTTTCATGAATAGCTGTCTGCAGTGCGTGAGCAACATCCCGGGCATTGTCAAGTACTTCCAGTCCACCAACTTGGCCAGAGAGATCAACGAGTGCAGTCCGACCAAGGGCGCGCTGGCCACGGCCTTTAGCGACCTGATCAAGACCATGTGGACCAACGCCGAGTTCACAGCCACGCGGCCCGTGGAGCTCAAGCGCGTGATCGGCAAGGTCGCGTCCCGGTTCACGGGCTACGACCAGCAGGACGCGCAGGAGTTCCTGCGGTTCCTGCTCGACGGGCTGCACGAGGACCTCAACCGGATCAAGAAGAAGCCGGCCTACTACGAGATCAAGGACCGCGAGAACGTGAAGGACCGCGACGTTTCGGACGAGTATTGGAAGTTCTACCTCGAGCGCAACGTGAGCCCGCTCTCGGAGCTGTTCTGCGGTCAGTTGCGCTCCGAGATCCGCTGCAACACGTGCCAGCACCGGTCGCTGTGCTTCGACGTGTTCTGGGACCTGTCGCTGCCTGTGCCCAAGAAGAAGAGCTCGCACATGCGCTTCGGCATGTTTTCGTCCTCAGCCGGCGACGACAGCGCGGCCGCGCAGAACGGCTGCTCGATCCACGAATGCCTCAAGTCGTACACGGAGCCCGAGACGTTGCAGGAGAGCGACGCGTACTACTGCTCCAAGTGCAAGACCCACCGCGGCGTGTCCAAGAAGATCTCGATCTACCGCCTGCCGCCCGTTCTCGTGCTGCATCTCAAGCGGTTCTCGTACTCGACCTTCAGCCGCGACAAGGTGAGCACCGCGATCCGGTTCCCAGAGCAGGCGCTGGACGTGGCCGAGTACTGCGCGCCGGACGCCGTGATCGAGGGCAGCTCACTGTACGACCTCACGGGCGTCGTGCACCACGTCGGCAGCCTGAGCGGTGGCCACTACACTGCGTAAGTGGATAGCCCTGGTCTCTGTTGTCTTGTACCGACCATGCCTAATGCCTCTGTTTGACAACAGCGAGTGCCTGAATGACGACTCGAAGGACTGGTACGACTTCAACGACGCGTCCGTATCGGCGCTCAAGAAGCCGCAGGTGAACAGCGCCAGCGCGTACATCCTGTTCTTCCGGCGGCGGGAGGAGCAGTCGCTCACGATCTAGTCAGTCTAACTTATCAATGCTAAAATGCCCATGGATGGAATGGGTTCGCTCTTGTTCAAGCGACCTTCGGCGCACCTGAACTATCACCTGGAGGGGATGAGCCCATGAAAATGTTGAGGTAAGCAGCCCAAACATCAAGTTCGCTAAGTGCGCCTTAAGTGCGCACACCCACATCTTGGGCTCCGTTCTCCAGTTGAAGAAATTCGCATTGAGCTATGGCGAGTATGAGCGGACTGCCGCCGCAGCCGTGGGCCCACTGGCCGCACGCCTTCGCGCAGACGGCCAAGAACGTAACCATCCACTACGTGGACGTGGGCCCGCGCGACGCCATGCCCGTCGTGCTGGTGCACGGCTGGCCCGACATGTGGTTCGGCTGGCGGGTACGATAGACCACCTACGTGCATGTCGCTTGCATGGGCTGACTGCGCTCTTGCAGAACCAGATCGGGCCGCTGTCCAAGCACTACCGCGTTATCGTCCCTGGTGCGTGCGTCCTCTGTGAACGAACGCGGATGCTGTCGATGGAACACTGATGAATGTTGATGATGCGCTTGTTAAACTGCATAGACATGCGTGGCTTTGGCCAGAGCTCCGCGCCGCACGAGACGGAGGAGTACGGCGGCAAGAACGTGACCAACGACTTTGCCGAGCTGCTCAGTACGTCATCCTGTCGCTCTCTTGTCCGCATCCGTCTGTGGATTCTAACACTCCTCTTGGCTTGGGCCTGCAGCCATCCTGAAGATCCAGAAGGCCGTGTTCATCGGCCACGACTGGGGCGGCGCCATGGCCTGGCGCATGTGTCTCTACCATCCGGAGCGCGTGATCGCCGTCTGCGGCGTGTGCACGGCGTACACGCCGCCCTCGGAGCGCTACTTCCCGCTGGACGTGGTCGTGGCCAAGGTTCCGCAGTTCTTCTACCAGCAGTTCCTGGCCGATCTGGACAACACGGGCAAGCTCTTCGACTCGGCGCCGCACCGGTTCTTCACGGCCATGTACCGCCCGGCCACGGAGGCGGCGCTCTCGGGCGCCACGGAGCGGCTGTCGCTGATCGAGATGCTGCAGAACGTGGCCGACTCGCCGCATCCGGTCTTCACGACCCGCTCGAGCATTCTCTCGCAGCCGGAGCTCGAGTACTACGTGCAGCAGTACGCCAACAATGGCTTCCGCTCCACGCTGCAGTATTACGCGTCGCGCAAGGTGGACTTTGACACGGAGCGCGCCTTCAAGGCCGAGATCGGCCACCGCGCTCTGTTCATTGCGGCCGCCAAGGACTCGGTGCTGCGTCCGTCCATGGCGCGCAACATGCCCAAGGTGCTCCCCAAGCTCGAGATGAAGCTCATCGAGGACGCCGGCCACTGGGTGCTCTGGGAAAAGCCCGCGGAAGTGAACACCATGCTGCTGGAGTGGCTGGCTAAGGTCCAGGACGAAGACCAGAGCGAGACCGCCCGCGCCAAACTGTAAAGACTCCTCCATCGATGGCTTATGTGGTGTGAAGGATCCATGTCGTACGCAGCTAGAGAAGGAGTGTGGCGTGAAGGAAGGATAGGGCAACATGTCCTTTATGACAAATACTACATATCAGTTCTCTCTCTAAGAGACATTGCCGTGTAGGCGTGTGTCCTGTAGAAGCGCTGACTGGCCACTTGATGCCGCTTTCCCACATGGCCGCTCCTGGCCGATCCTTTTCCCAGCTGACCGCCTTAATTCCCAGCGATTAACGGTAATACGACTCCGATTATTAATAACCTTCCATGTAAAAGATCGAGCTCCAGAGCAACGTCGTGGCCACGTCAGGCGCCATGTGGCCGCTTGGAAGCCGCCTTCGTGCCTCTGCATTCCTCTCCACTGTCCTCTCATGCAGCTTGGCCATCTCCTCATTCCGCAATCCGCCTTCTCCAGCTAATTAGCATGGTCTTCCGTTTCTTCTCCTCGCCACTGGCCCTACTGGCCTTGACCTGCATGGCCCAGGTCCACGGTCACGGCTACTTGGTCAAGCCCGTGGCCGACTTTCTCTCGGGTGTGAGCGACATCACGCAGTACTCGGCCATCGTGACGGGCACGGACATCTACCCGTCCGGCTCGTTCTCGGGCTCGCCGGCCGACAACGTGGCGTCCTTCATCACCAACTTTGCCGACGGCCAGTACAGCGACATCAAGACGCTGATCACGGACAACCAGGTGCTGCAGAGCGGCGCCACGGCTACGTGCGGGTTCTCGGACCCGAGCCAGAACACGCACACGCTCGGCACGTCGGTCTGGTGGGGCAAGAACACGGACCTGACGGGCGAGGGCTTCGTGACGTCGCACGAAGGCCCGTGCGAAGTCTGGTGCGACGACACCATGCTCGTGCAAACCATGGACTGCGTGACCACGTACAACGTGGACGGGTCCGCTTCCGAGATCCCGTTCGATAACTCGGCCTGCGCCTCGGCCTCGGAGCTCAAGTTCTACTGGCTGGCCATGCACACCAACGCCTGGCAGGTCTACTGTGAGTATCTATCCCATTTTCCCATTGGTCAATTCCCTTGAGACTCACGTTTCGGATTATGTTGCTGTACAGTGAACTGCTTGACGCTGGACGGCATCACCAGCGGCAGCTCCAGCACCACGTCGGCGTCCACGACCACCTCAAGCAGCTCCAGCACCACCACGACGGCCACGCCCACCACGACTACGGCCACACCTACCACCACGACGTCGTCTTCGTCCACCACTACCACCACGACTACGACGACACCGACGACCACAACGGCCACGCCCACGACAACAACGGCCACACCGACCTCCACGACGTCGTCGAGCTCGACCAGCACCAGCACGACTACGACGTCCACACCTTCGACCTCGACCTCATCTACGCCCTCGAGCTCTGGCAACACCACGAGCTTCACATCGTGGGGCAGCGGCGGTGGTCGCGGTGGCTTCGGCGGCAACAACCAGGGCACTGTCAAGCCTGCAGGCAACTGAGAATGACTCCGCTGTCCCTAATTTGTTTGTGTGGTCGGGGATCACGTAATTTGCACTATCCACTCCTTACGAATGTAGTTTACATGAAACCTTTCGAAATAAAACGATATTGAGTTTTGCAAATTATGTAGTTTTACGTAGTCGCAAAACTAATTGTTGTGTCTGCGGAGGTAGTGTGTAATAACCCGTCGATTCGCTCACCAGTCATTCTTCCTACCGACTGCAAAGGTGGCGCAGTGCACAAGGGCGCGCGTCGATCAAATGCGTTTTCGCGCGAGCGCATAGCTCTGCTGAATTTATTACGATACCGGATGATTAATATGATGCGAACTAGTTTACAACGCTCCTTGACTAGCTTTACGCTGCATGGAGGAGCAAATTCTACATGAGATTGCTGATTATCATCGTAGTAAACCAATTTATCATGCATGAGGGTGTAGGTTCAAGTCTAGGGACACACGTAGTAGCAGTTCATAAACATGTATTACAGTAATGACATCGATTGAAGTATTTACATTCCTCATTGTGCTACAATTCCCGAATCGTTTTCTCTACAAACCTGTCGTTCTTGTACACGCCTTATTGCGGAGGTGCCTGCTTTTGCTGCTGGTGGCGAACAAGCTGCGATGGCATGAGCAGCTGGGGCTTGCATGTTGATGCCCCTTCACTTTTGGGCGCCCAACGCTGCTGAGTCGAATCTTGTGAAACATTCGCATCACGCGGCGCCTTGTTTTTCCCCTTGGAGCGAGGCGTCGATTTCTTTGCAGTAGTCAGCGCAGCCTTCGGTTCTTGGGCGGGAGGTTGGACAGCCTTCTTTGGTCCCTTTGCAGCAGACAAAGGAGGATATTCAAACTCGTTCGCTGTCACCGAGAGCTTCGATGGTGGCGCTGGATAGTTGGTAGGCGGCAATGGCGCGGCATGCTGAGGAGGATACCCCATGTAGCCAGACTGAGGGTAATACGGTTGAGGTGGTGGAGGTGGATACGCACCAGGTACCATCAGATTCGGGTAGGCTACCTGCGGCGGCGGGAGTGGTGGTTGAGGAGGAACAAACAGTCCGTTGTTTCCGCCATTGCTGTAGTTGTGCGGGAACAGATTCAAAACTGGGTCTGCCGTTGGCACAGGAGCCTCAGCCGGAGCGGACGCTTGCGCAGCCGAGAAAAAGGCGGCCACAGATGGTTCCACAGACTTTGCCGTCGGCTCAGGGGTCTCAGCGGATGCTTGCGCAGCCGAAAAGAATGCAGCAACCGATGGTGTAACAGCCGTCTTGGTCGATTCTTTCTTCGCAACGTTTTCTTTCCCCACTTGGGGAACCGGAGTAACAGATTCATTGCCCTGGGTTGAAGGCGCCTCACCGTTGCCGCTCCACTTTGTGATCAGCATTTTGATCTTGTCAGCATTTGGCGGGGGCGGAAGCGTCGACGGAATTGAAGGGGGCGCGGGTGGAGCAGCCGGGGCTTGCTTTCCTGACCGACGGTTGTTGCTGATTTGCACAGGCCCCGATGATTGATGTCCACGTGATCTGTTGTTGTTTCCACTTCTGTCAATGATGACGCGGTTGCTTGGTGCTGATCCGCGCTGCTGCTGATGCTGATGCGGACCAGAAGTTGGCGTGGACACACACAGCACATTATTCCACGGTACAATTTTACCGCGATCGCGACTAGTCGTGCCGTAGAGTGGCTCACCACCAGTAAAGCTATCATCAAAAAGGACTTCAACACACTTGCTGCTCACGTGCGTGGCCACAACAGTACCACGGTGACCGAATGGCACACCACGAGCGCTAATATTGATGATTCGATCACCAAGACGAGGTGGACCAGGATTCTTGGATGCCGATTGAGAAATCTCGCGACCAGTCAAATCTTGATTAACCAGCGGGTTTGGACGGAACAGCTCATAAACAGCGACAGTCACTTCAGTAAGATTTCGCTCTGCAACCTTTTCTCGCTCTTTCGCACGCAGGGTGCCAGCAGCTTCCACGGCACGAATAGCGTTCAAGCACATATATTCCGAGTTCACAGGGATATGCTTCGACTGCTCCTTGCTGGCGATTTTCTGCTGCTCGATCCATTGCTTGATCGCACCAGCCTTGACTTCAATTTGTGACGGATCCGAGACCCCCAGCACGTCACTTCCTCGATAACTAGTCGCAAACCCAACCTTTTCCAGGCGAGTCAAAACTTCCGGGAATTCGTGTTTGTACGCGAGCAACAGTTGCAGTGCACGTTCGGTGTATTCCCAAGTCGTATTTCCGCCACCAGCAGTAGGCGACGGCGAGCCTTGACGTTGCTGCTGTGTCGTATCGGTATTCTTCAGCACATTGCTACCCATAATTTGAACGATATCACCCCTTCGCCAGACATTATCAGCATCCGCGTCAGCCTTTGAAGCAGGGTTATTGCTGCTTGCATTTCGGTCAACTAAACGTGAATATCCAGGAAGAAGAAGATCCTTGCGGAAACGCAGGTTTAAGCCGATTTCATGGTCACCAGGCTTCACAAAAACACTCCCGGTGATTAAACCAAGCGTCGTGGTTGAAACACCAAGCTTTTTGGCCACAATAAAACCAGGCAAAAACTTGTCCGTAATTTGCTGGGCGATAACATACCCAAATGGTGGTTCCCGATCAATAGTGTTCACCTGGACACGCACGCTGTAGTCTTCCTCATCGTAGCCTTTAACCACAGCCGTGCATCCCAGCCAGTTTCCCTTCGTGATAAGTGCAACAGATTCCGTCGGGAATCGCTCAACCAATGGCAGCTGTTCAGTTTCTTGAAATCGCTCGTCGTACAATTGGCGGTTCACAACAGCCAGTTGCGATGGCACAACGGCTTCATCTTCACCGAATTTCTTTTCGACGGCACCAGTGACAGGGTTGGAAACCATACCCTGCAGAGGCAATACATGCAAAACTGTCGTGATACCCTTCTTGCCCAGGTCAATGCCACCAGAACCTGGAGTCCCCGCACCTGACAAGAGCTTCACAACTTCAGTCTGTGCAAAATGGGCCCATGTCGTTTTTTGATCACCATCGTACGGCGTAAACACAATAGATGGTGCGTGGCTTTTCGATCGGTGGCGCGAGTTCGTATCAAGACGATATTCGCCGGAAAGCGTGCTTACACCCACGACTCGTGCTTCATGCAGATTCGGCCAGTTGGCCAGAACAATTTGTCCCAATAACTGTTCTGGGGTCATTGTTGCAGCCGATACTGACGGTACAGATTCAGTCGAGGGGTCAGCGGGAGGAGGCAGCTGCAAAATAAGCGTTGCCTTTCTTGAGCGCATTCCAAAGCAGTTCAAACCCACTTTGTCGATACGCACAGCTTCTAAGGGCAGCGTGTACAAACTTGGGAACCCAGCAAGAGGCAATTGCACTCCATCCATCAACTTGCTCTGGAACTTGCCTCCGTACGTTTCAATCTTGGGCAAAGTGAAATCTGTCACACGAGTGTTGCAGCTCGGCACATCCGGAAATCCTTGAACTCCCGGGAGAGTAGATCGAAGCGTATCAGTCGCACTTGCATCATAAACGATTCGCAATGGTTCCATTTTCAGCTCATTTCGTTCACGCTCTGCCTTCGTCAAACGTGATGAAGGACAATACTGTGCAATTGCTGCCTTCAACAGCGCGCCATCAATAAAAGGTAGAATGTTCACACCCTCCCAAGGGTTACGCTTGCCTTCCATATCAATTTCAAACTTTTCAGGGTAAAAATGTTTGATAGGCGAAAGAGGAGAGACCATGAGAAAGCGGTACGGCTCAGGAACCAAATGCGCACTAGAGGCTGGCAGGTTTGCCATCAGCTGCTCAAATGGGAGCAACGGACCATCTGTCGCAGGATCGTTGTCAAATTTGATTTGTGCAACGATCTCTTCGATGTTTGTCAAATCAGAGATCATAGGCGCGTAGTGGTATGGATAATACCATGACCAAGACGGAGGACCCTGAAAGTAGTAAGCTAGAACCCACATGAGTGATTCCATGTAGTGCTTCTTAATCTTTGCAAGATCACGATTCCCAGCATGTCCGTTTCCACGGGAGATACCGAACTTGCGCTCGTAATATGTCCATTTGGTGTCTTGGAAATTTTCACTGCCTGCCAACGCAGCGAAAATAGCATGCTCTTCAGCTTCAGCTGCGAGCGCCACCTTGGTTTCGAATTCACCATCGAGCGCTTCCATAAGAGCTTGCTCGTCTTCATCATCATCTAACAAAGGTGGCGGCTGATCTTCATCATCGCCACGAAGTGCCATCACAGCATTCTGCACTGCAGTTTCATCAACATCATGTGAAACCGAAGGCTTTGGTTGCCGATGTCCACGATGCTTCTTCTTGCTCTCTTCAATTGCGCGATCGACCAGAATGTCCTCTTCTTTGCTGCCGATGACATCGAACAGTTCTTGCAGCAGCGGCAAATTGATTAGCTGCCCATTCTCCGTAAGGTACTGCCCATTATGTCGCTCCAGGAGCGCACGGTAGACTTGTAGTAATAACGGAATTGCATCCTCGCTGATCTCCAACGTCGGACTATGTGGAATAAAATCATTTCCAAGCAAAAATGTGAGGAGAATGAAGTCATCCAGCATGCGCTCGCCATCCAACGGCGGAAGTACGCGCATTTCCATCGTCAGATACTCGCGAAAGAGACTCAAGTGAACCAGCTGCCATTGCTGCTCCTGGATCTGCTTTGCCTGCACCTTGCTCGCATGGTGGCTGCCCCAGACGACGACCTCTCGCACAAGCGTGAAATGCGGTTCGTGCGTCATGAGCCCCAGTAGCATGAGATCGGCATCGCTACCGTACATGCAATGGCGCACATCCGAGCCATAACCAGGCAGCATCTTGCGGTGGCGAATGAACTCGACGATCTTGTGCTCACCTTCGCCAGGCACTTCGCTGCCGGAGAAGAACACCTCCAAGCGGCTCCAGAGCGGGTCCGTCTTCATCTTGTGGCGCACGAAATACACCAAATGCTGCGACAACTCGGACAAGAACGATGTACCGGGCGTGATGCAATTCGAATCGAACTTGTCCGCGACCGGCGCGGCCGTGTGGCCGTTCTTCTCGTCTTCCAGCTTGATCTGCAGATGACGCTCCTTTTCCATGGCCTCCTGGCGGTCCAAACCAGCGCGGAAACGGCGCGAGCGCTGCTGGTTCAACTTGGCGCGCGGCGCCACGCCATCGATCGCGAAATACACGAGCTGCTTGGGCTTGATAATGTGCGTGATCAGCCGGTCCATGTACGTGAAGATGCTGTGCAGCTGCGCATTGAGACTCTGCGTATTAAGCGCGTCGTCGGCCGCGTCCGAGTGGGTACAGTTGTGGATGATGCCGTTCATATCGAGGTAGAACGCATCGAACTCGGGCAGCAGCGAGACATCGGAGATGGGCTGGTTGATTAGCGGATACCGCTCGGACATGTACCGGTAGAAGCGAGGGATGCCCATGCTGCCAAGTCGCTTCCCGCACTCAGTCTTTGCGGGCCTTTGCTGGCGATCTGCTTGAGCTGCGTTCTCTCGGAAATGGGCGGCGCGGAGACCGAAAGGGGGGATCGGCTGTGCTAGAGGCTCGCACAACACCTTTATAAGGGTCACCTTGAGTATTAAGGGTTGAACCCTGGTTTAGCGAGGGGGTACGGTTACGCTCTGAACGAGGGGTTATGGATTCATGGGAGATCCAGAGAGCTTCACAGATACCAACGGACGCTTGACGAAGCGGTGCGTCTCGTTGCGCTTGGGCGCCGCGTTGGAGCGCGTGCTAAGTGCTTGTGTGTCGTGTGTACGCAGAGCTTGATCAGCCAGTGGCCGAGAGAAGGCCATGCAGGCGCTGCGCGAGACGATCTATTCGTTCAAGGCCAAGTGGTTCGACACCCATGCGCAGTAAGAGCCGATTCTTTCCATGAATGAGGATGATCGCGTTGATCGCATTCATGCACGAGTGTGGGGTAGAGTGAGCTCATAACAATCGCGTGTCTTTGTGCTTTTGAACATGGCTATCAGGTTGAACCGCCATTTCAATGTGCGGTACTTCGTGGACAATCACCACGTGGAGATCTTCGACACCAAGACGAACAAGCTCTTTCTGAAGAAGAGTGAATGCCCTGCGACGCTCACGTCCAAAGACTTTTTCCTCGGCTCCAAAGTGCTGCTGTATGGTCGCCACTTTGAGCTACAGGACTATCTGGATCCGTTCACAGCCGAGCTGTTGGGCAAGCAGCAGCAGAAGGCGATCCTGTTGGTCAAGCAGGGCATGGTCTCGCACCTCGGCGAGATCATCGATCTGCTCTACCGACAACAGTTCAGCATTTCAGCACTCAAGATGGTGCAGATCGGACGAGCGCAGGCCGAAAAGTTTCTCGAGTTCCACCGCAGCACGGGGGGCGCGTCCGCCCTGCTTGTGGACCAGCTCTCCACGCAACCGGTCGTCGCCATGGAGCTCGTGGCCGAAGACTGCATCGAAAGGCTCAAAACCTTTATCAACAGCACACTGATTGCACGGTTTGGAGCCAGAGACCACGAGATCGAGAGCTCACTATCGGTGCTCGAAGCACAACGCGAGCGGGAGTTTTTCCTGAAAACGCTGCATGGCAGCACTGCCACCTTCCAGAACTGCACTTGCTGTGTGGTGCTGCCGCACATTGTGAAGGAGGGGCTCGCTGGAAAGGTCCTCGCTACGATTCAGAATGATCCCAATGTGTCGGTCACGGCCATGGAGCTGTTCAATCTTGATCGCACGACCGCAGCCGAGTTCCTTGAGGTGTACGAAGGCGTCGTGCCGCACTTCAACGAGACCGTCGACCACTTCACGACCGGTCCATGCATCGCCATGGAGCTCACGAGTCCGCATACGGAGGATATCGTGTCCAAGTTCCGCGAAGCCGCTGGCCCGTGGGATGTGGAGATGGCCAAGGAGCTGAAGCCGCAGACGATCCGCGCCAAGTTCGGTATCGACCGAGTGCGCAACGCCGTTCACTGCACCGATCTAGTGGATGATGGCGTGCTCGAATCGGAGTATTTCTTCGATATTCTCACAAAGCGGCAGCTCAAGGACTGATGGTAGTGCCGTCAGCCTCGCCACAGATCGATCAACATGCGTAGCGTTTAAATAAATCAGCTGATGAATACAAGGGTATCAAGCTCGTGCTCATTGAGACCTCTTGGCTATTGGCTCGTAGACGTCAATGCCGAAGAATTCTACCAATGAGACCAAATGGATGAAGCTCACGCAAGAAACACAAGCAAGATCAAGACCGCACCGTTCATCATCGTGTTGCTTGCGCTGTATTAATGCACCTTCCTCCGGGAAGGTCTGTCTCTGCGTAAACGGTTTAATATCTGTACTTGGTCGAGTAGTCCTTGGGCGAGATCACGAGACCGCGGCCCTTGCGCGCGCCGCGGTAGACGACTTCGATGATGTCGATCATCTCCTGCTTGTTGTTGAACGCCCAGTTGATCTTGTTGTTGTTGCCCGTGCCCAGATCGATCATGATGTGCTTGTTGCGGAAGAAGAACATGACGGTGCACGGGTCGTAGAGCTCGTACATGGTGTTGAAGTCCGGCACGTCCGTGATGTCGACAACGTAGACCGCGGCGAAGTTCTTGACGTCCTCGGCCACGCCGCAGAGCACCTCATCCATCTGCATACACGTGGGGTCATGGTCGTGGCCGAAGCGTATAACCACCACGCGGTCGCCCTCGTTCAGGATGGCTTGGTCCACGGCCCAGCCGCTCTCGAGATGCGGCAGCAAGTACGACATGGCCTCCCGTCTTCCACCGTTGACTGATATGCGAAAAAGCTAAGTGCCTGAGTTAGTGGGGCACAACGGCCCGAATTGAACCCAAATCCTATATTAGCGTGGTATAGAAACCGCTCTCAACCAGCAAATCACTGGAGGAAGATATCCTAGTTTAGTGTCGCCTGATCCTGTGCCAGGAAAGGTGTACACCATTCTGACCATCATTCCGGGCTCTGCCGTTTATTCCACGCATCGTCCTGATTTCAGTTAGTGTGTGGCTACAGGATTCGGTGAGCTCAAGGCGCGATCGACGGCAATGGGGTGGCGCTCGTGGACGGTGCCAGCGGCAACCGCGGCCGCTGTTCTGTGCGTCTCCGGAAGCGCGTCTGCGTTGCTGATTCCCCTTGCGACCAAGCCCGCGTTGACCCCCGTGGGCCACTGCGCGTCGTTTCTCGACCATTGCGAGCTTGACATCAGCACGTCCTCCTGCACGTTCACGCAGTCCGTCGCGTTCACCTGCGGCATGCACAACACCACGGTGACAGTGGGCGACGTGGGCGTCTACGCCGAGGCCACCAATGGCAGTGGCACCTCGGGCGACGCGCTCGAAATCGAGCTAGAAGACTGGGGATGCCGATGGAACGTCGCCGGCAATCTGGTTCTAGCGCACGACGTCGAGGTCGACGTAATTGGCGACGACTGCTTCCTCAGGCTCACAGCTGGTCGCATGGTCATCTTCGGGGACTCGTCGACTCTGCGTGCGAGCTCCATCAGCATCGATGCATCGTTCGTGCGCGTGGAATCGCAAGCGCGCATCATGGCTTCATATTCCGGAATGTATCGCAATCGCGGAGGCATGTTCACGGGCTCTGCTAGCCTTGGCGCTAGCTATGCAGGAAGCGGCGGGCGATTCATGGGCGTCGACGGCCAAGCAAATGACCCCACGCCAGCAGCCTTTGGCTTCTTCGATGTCCGTCGCGACACATTCAACCAGAGCGAGGACGAGAATCTGACTCTGATCTCCACAAGCGAATCGTGGAATCTGCAGAAGATATGGAGCGAGCTGTCTGTAGAGAATGCGCCGACCATCGAAGACTCGACTGGAGAAGCCAACGCACGGCTACTACTCGGAAGTGGCAGCGCTACTGTTGCCAATACATCGACTGGCGAGCTCTTGCGCGTGAACGGCGGCGGTCGCATTCGCATCGCCGCGTCCTCTGACGTCGTGATCATGACTGGTGCACGCATCACTGCGAATGGCGACCCAGCCATGGACGGTGTCGCAGGTGGATCTGGAGGCAGTGTGCTGTTGTCAGCGTCCGCGCTGTCAGTGAACGGCCAGATCGAAGTCACAGGCGGCAATGCGTTTTGCCGCCCTGATGGCAGCGCATGCTTCCCTGCCGGTGGAGGTGGTCGTGTCCAGATCTCTTATGTGTCAAGCCAAGTTGACGACTCCGTTGTGGACACAACAGGTGGAACTCTTCCTGCGCCAGTCAGCAAGCAGATCGCTGATGCCATGGAACCAGCATTACTTCGAGACCTTGTTGGTGCGACAGGCACGTATTATCACGTGGTGCGCCGCTCCGACGGCTCAAGTGAGTGCACGTTGTCAATTGGGAATACCCAGCAGTCTGTCAGTGTGCGTCAATCGAAGGGAGTTGGTGGTGCCGTGACAAGCGTCAATGCAAAACGCGGGCAAAAAGACGCCCAAATGGACGTGTTCGCGATCAAGCATGGAGCTGTAGTCGCATCTCGATCTCTGTATTTCAAGAATGGCGACTTGCACGTGCTCAATGGATCGTACCTGATTGAGTGCGTCTCGACATCATCTAGTCAGCCAAGCCGGCTCGATATTGACGCAAACGACGTATTGATCACCGATCGCTCCCAGATCCTGATCCCGAATGCTATCATGGCCGTGACCGCCCGCTCCGTGACGATGGACGCATCCACAGCTCTTCAATTCAGCTCTCATGTTCACATCAGGACCGAACAGAATTTGGTCATCGACGCCGAAGTCTCTTCAGATGCATTAAGCACTGCCGTTGTATCGAAACGTAAACAGCCAGTTAAGTCCAAAGTGTTCGCTTTGCAAAGCGAAGGAGATGTTACTCTCGGCAGAACCATCTCTGTTGGCATGCTCTCAGTCGTGTCCAAGCAGTCGATCGAAGTGGAAGGTGAACTGCATGCACTAAACGCGGCATCTGCATTGGCGACCTATCTGTCGTGTACGCAGCAGCTGAAAAAGGAAATGACGTATGATCCCCACGCAATCAACGTGAATTTCACAATGGTGCTGAGAGCGGACAAGTCGATTACAATTGGACAACCCAATCAGCCAGCGATCCTAGAAGCGGGAGCAGTGCTGCTTTGTGCAGAAAACGAGATCAATCTTGCATATAAATCCGTGGTGACAGCAAATGGTATGGGTGAACTCGCAAACCAAGGCCCTGGCAGCGGAAAGTGTGTTGGTTCGATCGGTGGCGGCGGCAGCTATGGCGGTCGTGGTGCCGATTCCAGTTCAGTGAACGAAGTTGGTGATTATGCGACTGGTGGATTGCCATATAGTACACGCTCCGGGGTGGGCATGCTCGGCTCTGGTGGTGGCTGCGTGAATGGCGGCACCGGCGGCGGTGTTATTATGCTCGACACCGCTGGCCTTCTTCTGAATGGCGAAATTTATTGCGATGGCAACGACGGCGTCAGTGGTGCAGGAGGAGGTTCCGGTGGCTACTTAGGCATTACCGTTTCCGAATACTTGCGAGGCCATGGGCGCATTAGTGCAGTTGGTGGAAACTCTGACTGCCCAGTCATCGATTTGCTCGGCGATATCGGAGAAAGTGCTGCTCAAGGCAAACCTCAACCTGTTGTCTGCGGCGGTGGTGGCGGTGGCGGCCGATTACAACTAACGGGATGCGAGAAAAGTACATTTGATCAATGTACAAGTGGTTTCGACGGAAACTACACTGTCGCTGGAGGCATGTCACTTCCTGGCATCAACAATGAAGATGCTGGAGACACCGGTGAAGGATCTGTATCGGTCATTCAAGCAGGCTCGAGTGGATCATTCTTTGGCTTTCCTTGCCCTCCTGGTGCGGGTGGCCTCTTTTGCCGACAATGCGCAGTCGGCAAATACAAATCGGAAAGTAACAGTGAAGAATGCACTCCGTGTCAAAATGCTCCGTCGAATGCCCATTATGTGAGTCGTGGTTCCTCCAGTGCAAATTGTGAATGGGCATGTGATCCTGGTTACTCGGGTTACTCATGTGTGTCTCCCTTGCAACAACTACTTGACGCTTGTGGTGGTGAATTTGGCTTTGCACTTGTGCTTCTAGGCATCGTTCTCTTTTTTATTTTGCTTGGGTTTGCCTGTCGAAACCGGAAGGAGCCGTCCTATGTGCGAATGTACAACAGCTCTGGTGCCAAAGGAGAACGCCAGCATCTCCTGTCGTCTGCAGTCGCGAATTCGCAACGTCGGCGCTTCGCGTTTCTCCGGCGATGCTTTTATTGGCCGCGCGTGGCTTATCCAAAGCTCTTGGAGCG
Source organism: Elongisporangium senticosum (assembly GCA_023335835.1). Lineage (NCBI taxonomy): Eukaryota > Oomycota > Peronosporomycetes > Pythiales > Pythiaceae > Elongisporangium > Elongisporangium senticosum. Next base: position 31,564 of record JAADVQ010000021.1, on the reverse strand, counting down.
TGATCTTTCTGAGCACATGGCACGGATTTACTTCAATGGGCTGAATGATCAAAGCTCACCCCTGAAGCTGCGCACAACGGTCCCACCTTCATTGAAAGCTGTCTTGTACGATGATGAGTTTCGAGAACTAGCTGAGCGCATGAACAGGGCTCTTGGCTGGCGCACGGGCCTTTGCTCCAGTTGGGGGGAGATCTTCTACCTCTTGATTGCGCTTCTGTGTTACCCATTTGCCTCCGAAGTGATGTCGTATCGACGCCACATCCGCATCAATGCACTCAAGCGCATTGTAGCCAAATACAATCATGCCTGTATGAAGGGCCCACGCGCGCGAGGGTTGCTCAATGCAGTCAAGTTGGGCTACTCAGCAGATTATACTCTTGTGCATCTCGAACTATTGTATAAGGAGAGCTCGCAGTCTGTGTGCATTCCAACGACACCAATTGGAAAGCCTTCATTGCCATTGGTGCTGCTTTTCGCTGGATGTGGCACGTACTACTCGCCATTCTACCTTGATCCGAATGATTTGCTCGTGCGATCGATTCCTCAGTGCCCGCAGTTGACCGCATTCATCGATGAGCCTTGGATTGAATTCGTGGCCGAGCTAAACGAACTTCTCCGCCTCGTGCAACGGGACGAAGCGTCCCTGGTTGAGACGCTGATCCCTGTTGCGAAGTTCCTTGAACGTAAGATGGCGATCGCATTGAGCGGCAATGGACGTCTGGGGGGTTTGCGCATCTACTTGGGCCGCTTTTACATTGACGACGAGTTTGACGACGGCGAGGAGTTTAAACTCGGGATTCTGTTGACCACCGCAAGTGAGAACAACAACAACAACTATCAAGAACCCAAGGAGAGAAACGACGCAAGTAATCGGTATTTACCCCAGACTACGAATGTGTCGTCTGGAACGTCCGGTCGGTACTACGGCATGCCCAAGGACTCTGGTTATGGAAACTACTACCATGGATCGTATCCTCGGGGACTGGACGCATTGGATACGTCCATGCGGCCTAGAAACAGTAGTATTGGCGCGGCCGATGTGATGCTGTATGATTTAGCTGGCTGGTCTGGTCCTCCGTCTTCATCGCGAGCAACAGGACGACGTGCATCCCTGGGGGCTTCCACAGGACTCCCAACTGCTGCCAAGATCGGTGTGAGTAGTATTCGCGAAGAAGCGCTCAGAGGACGTTCATCAACGGCGGGCTCCATAGATGGTGGCAATGGTCGAAGTGATGATCTGGCGTCTCTGCTTGGGACGGACCAGCGCAGGATTCGTCGTCGCCGCACGTTTTACGAAGGCTGGCTCGGGCCCGTGGATGCGTCGCTGCCTGTGCCTGGTGTGCTCATTGGCGCCGATGAGTTGGAAGACCGACTGATGGATCGGTCCAAGCGCCAGGTCATGGAATCGTTTCTCAAGATGCACTTGCTGCCACGCAATGTGTCGCTGGGCGCCTGGCAGAACCTGGCCTGGCTGCCGACGCTTTCACTGCTGGTGCTGCTCATGGTCGATCTGGCAATCACGTTTGCCATGGTCGTGAACCTCAAGTGCGTGACCAACGGCGAAGTGGACCAGGATTGCAGCGCGTCCATCATGATCCCGGTGCTCATGGTGCCCCCGCTCACGCTCATCGTGTCGCCGATCGTGGGCATCATCTCGCTGGCGCTCTCCTCGACCACGTTTTCACGCCGGTATTCCGTCTGGAACGCGCTATCGATGATCAACGTGGCCATTGCGATCGTGGCCTGCATCGCGCAATCAAGTCGGCTCGTGGCTCCCTGGTTTACGGGCCCACTGCCGCTGCTGCCCATCATCGCGATGCTCATCAAGTGCGGAGAAGCCTTTGTGATCGAACGGTACATTGCGTTTCAGGAAACGAGTCGCCGTCGGCGCGGCTGGCGCGGATTGATGAAGCGCCGACTATCGGACGTGAGTATTCCGCCCGAGTCGCCGTGATTACGCCAAGCAAAAGTGAGGAGGAGACAAAGTGAAGTGAACCCATTGCACCTCGAACTAGTGGGCTTGTTCTCTCTATTCTCACTGTAAAACCTCTGTGCGTCGCGATGGAATAAACTGCTGCATAGGAATAAATGAATACACTTGTCCATCTGATCACTTAACTTATACCATCGGATGACACATTTGCATACGAAATGACGTGCCGTTTATAATTAATCTCCACAGTCCACTCATCAAATTCGAATGTGTTCCAATTTCTGCCTGGAAACTGGAAGGTGTTGAACTGTAAATGTCAAGGCCAAAGGCACCAAATCCTCCAGGAAAGCAGGATCAGGCTCCAGGGATCCGCTGGCTGCGATGATCCGATTGCTTCGAGATGTTTAGATGGCGGCGGCTTTTCTACCTCATCGTCCAATCCCAGCATGTTGAAGATACCATTTCAGAGTCGTATCTATGCACGACACGCAAGCCTGACTGGGTGAGTGGTGAGCTCGGCTGCTTGGGAACCAGTGAACGACGATACAGTTTATTGGTTTTTACCGTAAAACACCAATAAATTGTTTGTGTTTTACTGATGAATAACACTCTCGCCCGCAATTTTCAAATAGGAGCGCTCAGATTCAACCAACTGGGGTTTTTGGTTTTTTCCCCTTCACCGTCTCATTGCTGCTGCGACATCCATTGAACAGAAAATCCGGGCAAAGCACGGATCAGGGGCCAGCTGCGCATCCTGCTCTATCCTCCACAATCGAATTCCCCTTTTAAAATCGCAGTCTCTAGTACTTAAATAAATATGATAAATGACCTCTTATAATCAATAACCTGCTATTCCCCGCGAGCGGATAGAACCGCGCCCGTGACCGGACGACTGTCCCGCGGGTAGGGGCTGGTGGGCCCCTTTCCCCATGCGTTCTTCCAGAAATCCGCGAACTCCGGGCCGCACTTTCAGAAATTCCCTCGGCCGCACCAGACGCAGTGTGTTTCACGTCGGGAACCACGTGAGGCAGTTCGCCAGTTGCACGAGTAGCAGCACGATGGAGACCCAGCAGCGCCAGGGCGGCGGCCGCGTGCTGGCGGACGGATGGGGCCAGCAGGCCTCGGGAAGCGTCTTCTGCGCCGACTCGAGTCTGCGTTTCATCTACGAGAGCCACGCCCCCGCGTCGGTACACCCGACGGCCGCAGCTATCACGTCGCTCGCGGCGCCGGAGCCAGTCAAGATGGACAGCTCGGCCGCCACGTCGTTGAACGGATTTGAGTACCCGATGCTCTCGGCCAAGCAGGTCCAGCAGGCGCAGCACTTGGCGACCAAGACAAGCTCCTCGGGCTTCGAGACCGGCTGTGGCGTCGACCACTTTGAAGCCGAGATCGCGCGCGCTTGTATGATGATCACCAAGCAGGTGCCGAGTCTACCGCACTCGTTCCGCGAGTGTTCGTTCTGTCTGTCGCCCAATGCGTACGCGCAGATCGCGCTGTGCGGCCACACGTTCCACAGCAAGTGCTTCCTGCGCTGGTTCCGCATGAACCGTTGCTGCCCGCTGTGTCGAGGCCCCGTGGACCGCGTGCAGCTGGCCGAAGTGGTCTCGGTGCAAGATGAACTGGAAGCCATCATGGCCGAGATTGACGACGAACCGCTTGATGTGAGCACCACCAAGCACATGCACGTCGGCGACCCGCTCATGGAGAACCCTGAGCTGCTGTCGTTCCTGGAGTCCGATTTTGACACTGATATGGATATGGTCGGCCTGGATGATGTCGTGGGCCACGCGCACCAGCACAACACGGCCCTCCGAGCCCACATGACGCTGTTTGATGAACCGGTGAACGAAGACGTGGAGATGGACATGGATATGAGTGAAGCTCCTCAGCCTCTGAAGGTCGAGCACCACCAGCCGGTGCGAGCCCCAGCTCCAGCTCCTGCCACTGCGGCTGCTCCGGTGCCGTCTCCGCCACAGTACGCTCCGGCTTCAACCATGCCTAACTACTGGAACGTGCTCAATCAGGGAATGTATAACCCTGCCGTGGTGCTTCCACCTCAGCAGCACCACATGCCGAACCAGCGGATGGTTCACATCGCGCCCAAGCCTGATGCCCATGCACTGAGAACACCGCACCAGTACCAGCAGCAGCAGGCGATCCACCAGCATCACCATCACCATCACTCGCAGCCACAGCCCCCGACGGTCGACATGCTTCGCAAGGCCGCCATGAGCTTCCAGCCGCCACGGGCAGCGGCTGCTGCTGCTCCCCGCGTCGTCTCGTGCCGGTGCACTGGTGGCTGCCGCAACGGCCGCTGCGCTTGCGTCAAGGAAGGCGGCATGTGCGGTGCATCGTGTCGATGCACGTCTTGCAAGAACCCGTTCTTGATGGTCAAGGCGGCCGGTGCCGACATTGACGCGCTGCTCAAGGATGACTGCTTCATGCACAATGTGTCCAAGACGCGCGACATGGTCGTGCGACTGCAGGAACCAGTGCAGGTGCCGTGCTGTCAGCAGCAGGCCATCAAGGTGATCGACTGCGTGCAGGGCTACAAGTGCCCGACCTGCTCGCGTGGATACGACTTCTCGTGGTGCATGAACAAGCTCGTGGACAGTGAGCGCACGCCGCGCAACCATTGCTCGATCTGCAAGCGCTGCTGCGACCACCGCGACGTGCACTGCCACGATTGTGGACGTTGCTACTTCGCTGGAGTGGCAACGAGTTTGCCGTGCCCATGCAAGGAGTCGTCGCACCACAAGAAGCGCCGCGAAGCTGCGTTGACGGACGATACCGCCGCAGCCTCGGCAGCCAGCCCCAGCTCTACCGCTTCGGGCGAGGACGAAGCAGAAGGCGAGTGCTGCATCATGTAAACGATCGTGTGGCTCGCTACAAACCCCGTTGATTGAAGACCGAGGAGCAAAAAACCCGGGCGGAGTCTCACTCCGCCTTAGCGTGTTGTGGTGCTTTATTCTTTCTATTCTCCTCGTAATCAATCAACATGTGCTTTAGAACAACCTACTCACTCACTCACTCACTCACTCACTCACTCACTCACTCGCTTGTGTGTCGCTTCGTACTGAACTTGTCACTGCTTGAACATCCATCAGACGCTCACTCACTTGAACATGCGGCTCTGTCGGTCGTGTCGTCGTCATGCGCATGGAAGAGTTCCAGACTGGAACTTTCATCCCATGGGCCCCTGGAACTTTAAATGGGTTCATTTCCAATCTGGTTCGCTCATGGCATTTAGCACCACTATGCTAGGCGTTGGGTTTTTGGGTACAAGTGGTGTGGTACAAGAAAACATGCAGTCTGCAAAGATCCAAAGATCCAAAATCCACAAATTTATGTTTTTGTGTTTTGGATTTCAGAATCTGCGACTTGTGAAACTTTCATGAGCGGAGACTCGCGTCCAGGAGTAGATTCTCCGCGACCGTATGCTGTTCGATGTAGAACTGGTCCAGCGTGCGGATGACGGAATTCAGCAGCGGATGCACCTGCGTCAAGCAATCGCTCTCCTGCTCGTTGAGGTCACGATTTGATCGGATCCGGACAGAGATGCCCGACTGGATGTGGCTGGCGTTTGGGTCCACGCTCGACGAATCCTCTCGCAGCGGATCAATCACAGCCCACGCTGCCTCGTGGACCGTCGTTCTCTGCCCGTCATTGCTCGACCAGTCCATGAGCGCCTGCCATACCATCAGAGTGCGATCAGGACTGACGATCAGCCGTAACAAGCTCCAGCCTGGCATCGTCTCGCAAGCAGCGGCTTTGCCGTCGCCTAAATTGGCGTCTTCGATCACTTGGACTCTCTTCTTTGTGAACTGGAAAGACAGCACCAAGCACAGCGTCAGCGCAGTCCGCATTGGCGTAGGAATGCCTGACTTACGAAGCTTTTCCCATCCATGCAGCCCAGGATCGCATACTTCTGCGTGAACGCCAGCACCGCGTTGGTCACGGAAGCGACGCTGAACGGCAGCACTCTAAAGTCGCGGAAGGTCACGCCACAGCCGTCGGGATGCAGCTGCGCCTTCCGCACAGCAGCAGCTGCGATGGTTGGCTTGACCCACTGGGACTCAAGAATCGCATTGATGCGGCGGCATTGCGAGTCCAGATTGGCTTCCAGGAACGAGTAGACGCGGGCGTCGTCTGCGTCCACGAAGTAGACGCACTTGGGTGGCCCCAAAGCGGCGTGCTTGCATGCCTACCACAAGGTATCCGTTAGAGCCAGCTCCCAGTAGCCATCACGAATGGAGCAGGTAAAGCTCACCGAGACGATCGACAGCTGCCGCTTCAGCAGCTTCTGCACGCGCTTGCCCAGCTTCAGAGAGCCTGCCATGCGTGCACGAAGGCGGTCATTCTCCGCTGCTGAAATCTCTCTCGATCGTTGTTCACGACTCGCGATCTTGCTCCAGTCGCGTTGAATGTCCAGCAGGCGATCCAGCGACTCGCGCAGCAGTTTATCCGCATGATGCGCGCGCAATTGTCGCTGCAAGACGTCGATCTCATGTACCAAAGCGCTCACGCGGCTGCTGTGGCTCTTCCACGTCGACTTCTTCGTCTTCTCCTGTTCCACGGCTTCCCCATTGGGCTCCGTCGGGGCCTGGTCCAGCGCCTCCAGCAGCTCCTCAAACGCCTCGTCACTCGGCATCCCATCTGATTCGTTGCACATGCGATGCCCTTGGGGCGACCTTCGCGCGACCTCACCTGCGGGGCCTACGGGCCTCCCTGCTGTTTCTCTGCAACAACCAGACAAGAAGATCATGAGCCAGCAGATGATCGCCGAGGTGGAGGCGGCGCTGGCGCGGCTGCTGGACCCCAACACGCCGGCCGCAGACAAGGCCCAGCTGGAGCAGCAGCTTACGCAGTTCAAGGGCCAGCCGGCCGCGTGTCTGCCCGTGCTCTACGAGCTGCTGAGCGGCTCCAGCAACGAGTACGCGCTCTGGTTCGCCGCCACGACCATGGAGGAGTACGTGGCCAAGCGCTGGGCGCAGTTCCCGGCGCAGCAGCGCCAGCACTTCCGCCAGTTCGCTTGGGAGTACTTACTGTCGGCCAATGCGAGCGCGAACGCCAGCGGCGCGGCCAGTGGCGCGTTTGTCGTGCGCAAGTTGCGCAAGGTCGTGGCCGATATCGCGCGATTGGAGTGGCCCAGCGCCTCCAGTACTGGGGACGCAGCAGGCTCCACGACCGGCGAAGGATGGCCCGAGTTCATGAGCCAAGTGGAGGCCATGATCATCGAGCCCAGCACGCGCCAGAGCGGCCTGGATCTGCTCTGCGTCGTGGTCGAAGAGTTTGGGCGCGAAGACGCTGCCGTGTTCACGTCCCGCAAGCGGTTCGCGCGCGCCCAGTTGACGGCGCAATTGCCCAGTCTGCTCACGCTGCTGTCCAACATCCTGCGCGCCAGCAGCCAGCAGCTGCAGACCGAGCAGGCCGGGATCGCGGAGCAGGATCGCATCGCGCAGGCCGCGCTGAACACGCTCAACCATCTGGTCACCTGTTCACCCGTGGCCGAGCTCGTGAACGAATCGTGGATTGCGCTGCTGTTTGAATTGAGCGTCAACTGGCAGCAGGTGCGTGCGCGAGGTGTGTCCCCGCAGATGTGCCTCTCGAGCGTCGCGGCGCTGCAGTGCCTCACGGAGCTCATGAGCAAGCGCTTCCAGCCTGGCAGCGTGGACAGCATCGTAGAGCAGGTGCTGCTCTGCCTGTGCCCGCTGTTGCAAAAGACCGTGGACGATCAAGTCATCGGCCATGCGACCGAGGAGTATCTGGATAAACTGAGCGAGTTTGTGGAGATCTTCCTCACGCAGCATCTCAAGCGGCTGGAGAACCCCAAGTACGAAGCCATGCTGCCTAGCTTTCTGCAGCTCGTGCTGGCGCTGACCACCAAGCAGCCGCACGTGGACGGCTTTCTCAACTGCCTCAGCGTGTGGGAGGTCTTCGTGGGCTACATTGAGGAAGTGGAGCAGAACGAGGGTGCATCGGCCAGCGAGCGGCTGCGACGTGCACTGACCACGTACGAGCTCGGCCTGGTGGGCGTCATGCTGCATCTGCTGGAGCGTGTGAACTACAAGACCAACAAGGAGCAGCTTGAAGAGCTGGATGAAGACGACGACTCGGGCTCGCGTGACAACAGCGGAAGCTCGGACTCCGTCAACAAGGACATCCAATCCAGCCTGGATCTGGATAAAGAAGCCAATTCGGCCTATGGTACGGGCTCGCTTCAGGATCTCGCGCAGTGGAGCACCGAACGTGCAAACAGTAGCAGCGCTGGGGCCACGCAAATGGTCGAGCTATCCGATCGCAAGCAGTTCATTGTGGATTGCATTGCGCTGATTCGACGCATTGCCGCGTTTCCGTCCTGTGCACCGCCATTGGTTGAGCGCATGCTGCCCATGGTGCAGGAAACGTGCCAGAACCTAGTCTTCCGCATGCACGAGACCCCAGCACTGCCTCCAGGCTCGGATGCGTGGGAACACGAGCGCTTTGCGATTCGAGACCTGACGACCAATTGCGCGATCCTCTCGAGTGTCTGCGCTCAGCATTACAGCACCAGCCAGGACATGAACGACCAAATGGCAGGATGGCAGATTCTGCACCTGTTCATCACGCTATCGGAATACATTGTGCAGCACCGCTTGCACACGCGTGGCGATGCCTTCGTGGACATGCAATGCGAGGCATTGACCTGTGTGCGATTCTGTCTGAGCTGCATCCCGTTCGTGCTGCAAAGCGGTGCCCGGGCACAGGTGCTGGCAGCGACGGAGAGTGTTCTTCAAGTGCTTCTCCAGACGCTCGACACGACGATTGTGCCGTCTCCTCAAGTCGTCATGCACAATTCCATGCAGCTGCTGGCCAACCTGGGGTACGTCCTATCGTACGACGATATGATTGAGCTCCCATCGATGGCTCAACTGGAAAAGAACATCCACCAATTCAGTCTCCACCTGCCACTGAGCATCCAGGGCGATTTATACACAGCCATGTCGAACTCCATTCTAAACTCGGCCATCTCCATGCGTCCAGGTACCGATTCGTCCATCCAGCGATGGGGCAATGCATACGGTGCGTTGATTCTCCCGATCAAGGAAGCCATTGAGCAATCCGCCATGGCGCTGCAGCAGAATGAAAACCGGATCCTGGAAAGCGTGATGGTGACCCAGATCCAGCGAGATTGCTACCTTGTACGGTGCCTGGCGCGCTCGGTTGAGACCAAGCCCAAGGTTGCCAAAGATGCTTTCTACTCTGCCTACCAGTCGACCTTCCCGGCCATTATGGCGCTGTTGACCACGTATTTCAAGACCATCCGCAAGATGGCAACGGCCGGAAGCACCACGCAAACGAATTCCCAGATCAAGCAAGCGCTCAAGGTCGTCAACGAGATCACTCAGCTCTATGCGCAGCTGCTCAAGTCGGTGCGCAAGGAGATGAGTAAGGAAACGGTGGTCGAGATCATGCGCACGTTTGTGGAGATTTTCAACGATGCGCAACTTTCGGCAATGTACGTAGTCGTCCTTTTGTCTGGTGCTAGTACCAGCCAAACGATGGCTCAGTCTGTGGTGTTGTTGTGTTGAACAGCTTGGGTAGCCAGGGCAACGCTGGTCTCTTGGTGCTGTGCGGATTCCTTCGCCTCATGACGATCGTCGTGGAAGAGCCGACCACTGCATTCACGGCCTTCTTGAGCAGCATCCTAGATATGTGCGCTGGACCATTGAAAGAGGTACGCGATTGCTCAATGCGCATCCGTTTTGGAGCTGTTGCACTAATATTATGCGTCACGCAGGCGATCTTTTCGCACCAGGAGAGCGATTCCATCATCGTGCCGTACTTCGTGTCGCTGACCGAGCAATTGCTGGAGAACCACTACCGCTTTTTCGTGGCCACGAGCGCGACTTTCAATGCCGACGGCCAGCGCGAGCGCGGGTTCGCGTCGGACGTCGCACACACGCAGTTCCTGTTTATTTTTCAGAGCCTAGCCAGTGTGCTGAACCGCGAGGGTGCCAACCTGTCGCCGCGGCTGTGCTCTCAAGTGTTGGCTCTGTTGGATCGGATCGACAAGGTGCAGGGACTGTTCTCGTTCACGGGCTTCCAAAAGGAGCTGCGCATGGGCTTTCTGTCGACCCTGATGAACATCTTGACGCGTGGCGAGATGAATCTGCTGCAGGACGAAGTGATCCCGCTGCTGCATCGCGTGGCGGCCGCGGACTTCCAGTCGTTCTACCAGGTGTTCCTGCCGGAATACATCAAGCAGATCCTGACGCCGCAGGAGATGGAGGCGGCTGGGCACCAGGGCGGCGATGACTTTTTGCGATGGAGCGGGCAAGTGGACATGCCGACGTTCTCACAGGAAGTGGTGGCGTTCCTGAACGACCTCCAGGTGCTCAAGGGCCAGTAGTAACAAGCGCGAATTGATTCAATAGAAGAGTTGTTCTCTCATGAGCTCTTGTGCATTGATTGATTTGTGGTTAACTAGCGTAGTAAATAATGGCGTGCGGTGCGTGGGCTCTACAGACGACGGCGTACGGGGGCGTTGCTATTGGTGATGGGGATCGGCGGACGACGGCGCTTGTTGGTGCCAGAGCTGCGGTCGCGCGCGCGGCTGTGCGTGGCCATGGTCCTGGACGCGATTGCGAGCCACTGCGCACGATGCTGCGCGCTTGCCGCTCGTTGCGCTTGAGCCGCGGTAGCCGCATTGGCTGCAGCTTCAGCTGCGGATTTGGACGCCGCAATTGCAGCCACGTCGGGCTTGAGCTTGGCCAGCTGCTTGCTGATGAGCATGTTGGTCAGACGCTGTTGCTTGGCCTTCCTTTCCAGCACGTCCGCGTGCTGCTCGGCCGCCGAAGTCTGGCGCGAGACCGCGTGCAGCGTGGCCAGGATCTGGTAGTGGCCTAGCAGCAGGAGGCGGCAGGCCAGGAACGCGCGCCGCGCAGTCTTCGCCATGAGCGCACGCAGGCGGAGCCAAAGCTGGAACAGCATCTTCAGTCCTGTCTCGGGCCGATTGCAGAATGGCAACTTCCCAATGACCTTTCTGGATCAGTGGACACTGCTGTACCCGTTTCAGTGGTACATTTATCATCAGTCGAGCCACATACCAGGACCTTGTTGCCTCCGTACAAGCGGCTCTGCAGTTCCGAAACTCTGTCCGCTGACGCGTCTGGCGTGGTGCAGGCGGCTTCTGGTGGCGCAAACAAGCGCAAGGCTCCGAGCCACAAGGCCCAGATCCAGGACCTGCGTGGCGAGATCGAGATCTTGACGCACCAGCTCGAGAGTGTGGAGCAGCTCCTCAAGTCGAGCCAGCGCGAACGTATCAGCTTCCGATCGCTGGTGGCGCAGCAAAAGCAGCTGAGAGAGCGAGCGCAGACTGAGAATGCACAAGCGTCTGAAGAAGCGACTGGAACTGACGGCAGCCGTGAAGAGACAGGCAGATACATACAGCTCGCTCAGGTTTTAGTGCCAGATATCTCTTGAGTTATCCGCTGGGTGGCGCCATTCTGGCCTTGCTGCATGTAGGCGTACAATCGCTCGCCGCTCGGCCCTCAACGATGGCGCATGATCGCGAGCGGCAGCGCTGAAGACACTCGTGTTTTCAAGTTGCTGTGCGCAAACCTCGACTGCCGCTGCAGTGCGCTGAACCGAGAGGTCTCGCAGTGCGTCTCAGCAGCCGGGGCCGGTCCTGCTTTCGCAGGTCGTTCTGGACGCCGATGGATCCGGCGTGGCCTTAAAGAGCTCGTGCGTGCTGCCGTTCAACGCGAGATCTATTTGCAATTCGCTCTGCAAGTACACGCTCATGGGCGCCGTCTCGAGTAGCCATGATGACCGTGGACTGGTACGTGCGCAGGCTCTGCAGTATTTCCCTTTACGCTAAAGAATCCTTTGCAGTTCGTGAGGAAGGCAGCTCTACCGGTGCACCTAGGCGCCAAGTTTAGCCCGACGTGCGTGGACGAGCAGAGGCGTCTAGAGGCGCACGTTCTGCTACGGCGGATTGAGGAGAAACATCGGACTGTGCTGCTGTGGGAATCCATGGATGGATGGTCACTGGAGAACGGCGCAGACGCGTCCTTGCCCATGGAGATACCACCAAGGATCCTTGGGATCTAAGCTGGACCGTAGTGGAACCGCTCGGGGAGCATGCGTGCTTCCTGCAGGGATCCTTCTCGATCTGCATGCGTGATTACGCTCATGGATCTGGAGACGGCGCGGTGAACCCAGCGCTGTTTCGGGATCTTGAGACGTTCTACCTTCGCCAGCGGCAGCAGTACGTAAGCCTGCTCGTCGACATGAGTAAACGCACCAACGCAAACAACCCGCATGCTTAAACTGGCTGAGACGTCCAATATGGCGCTGCAGTCACGACCAAGCCGTCAATCTGATCGAGACATGATCTCAACCAGAACCAGACCCAGTTTGCATTGACTTACCAGGTTTGCGCATCTCTTTTGAAGACTGTTCGACCTGAGTCCACGGCTGCCCGTCCCCAGTGCAGGTCACCAGAGACCTTCCGCTTCGATTTGCTGGACAGTTCAGCATGATTACTCCAGTCAGTCAGCAAGAGCTGATGTGAGACACATGTCTCGTTCCGAAGTCATCAAATTGCGACATCAGGGCCAAGTCACTAATCAGCAGCGATTACGCCCTGCGTGAGGATGCTCCAGGGCTCCAATGGGAGCGAGTGATCTCCATGGAGGAAGGGGTTCGAAATGGGAGCGTAGGTTTATATTTGTCAAGCGTCTATAGATACTAGCGAGTTGGTTCATGCTAGAAAGTATTAGCTACTCACTCCAAAATAATAGTGAGTTCATAGTAGTACATGGGAATGGAGGCCTTCAGCAGCCCGCTTCCGTCTTCACGGGTGCTGCGCGGCGGAAACCCAGCGCGCTCTCCATGAGGTAGTTCTCCAGCCGCTGCTGGCGAGCGACCCAGAGGTGGCGGTAGGACTGGATCAGCAGCTCCGCCACGCCGTCGGTCTCCTCCTGGGACCGACCACTGTCCGGGAACTTGGGCGACACGTGCGAGCAGAGCTGCACGATGCTGGAGAACTCGTCTTCGCCCGAGGCCAGAGGCTCGATGGCGCCCCAGCCGGACTCGCAGATCTCGACCTCGTCGAATCCGTTGCGCGGAGGGTTCAGCTGGCACTTGGCCACGGCCTCCCACAGCAGCAGCACGCGGTTGCGGTCCACGAACCGCTTGAACACGATGCGGATGCTCAGCTCGCTCTCCTCATCCTTGACATGGCCCAGCGGCAGGCTCGTCTTGGCGCTCAGCGTGTCCAGCGTGCGCTGCAGGATGAGCGTGTTCATGCTCGCGGGCGCGTCGGAGCTCACGGGCTCGCGGGTCTCGCTCTCGAGACTCTGCCAGATGGCCTCGTTGATGTTGGACACCGCGAAGGGGAAGACCTTGGACTCGGACAGCTCCAGGCGGTGGCCCTTGCGCGCATCCATGACCACGCGCGCGAACAGCGAGTCCGTGCTGGCCCAGGACGGACGCGAGGCCTCGACCACGAGGTGGATCTGGTCCACGCGCGCGGCCAGATTGTGCTCCAGGTTCTTGTAGATGGCTGTTTCGTCGGTCGGTGCCAGACACAGCCGCTTGGCAGCCGCACCTTGCTGGTGGTCGTTGGGCTGCTTGCAGCGCTTCTTCAGGATCTTCTCGAGGCCCTTGGACAGCTTCATCTGGTCCTGCAGCAGGCCCTTGAGCTTGATGTTCTCCACTTCGGCCTTGGTCTTCTCCTCCTTCTGGTGCATGGCGATCCGCTGCCAGACTCGACTGGACGAGCCCGAGCCAGCCGCAGCAGGGACCGTTGAGGCCATGGCTGTCGCGGCGTTGGCGCTAGTGGCCAGCATGGACAGATGCAGCACTGCCTGCGGAGGCGAGGGCGACACGCGGGCCTTCAGGTGCTCTAGCTCGTGCTGCAGCTCTTGGACCTGGACACGCAACCGCACCAGCTCGTCCTTCTGCCGCTTGCGCGACGTGTTGACCGTGACGGTTGGCTTTTTAGACGCACTCTCGCGTGGCGTTGTGGCCTGGGGCTGCTCCGACGGGGAGAACGTGGCCTCGCTCTTGGGCAGCAGAAGGCTGCTGCGCGGGGTCGTGGCGACTGCGGCTACTTTGTTTGCTATAACTACTCGTGCGGTTGGAATGGGCGCCGACGGTGTGGACGGCGGGGGCGACGTCGTGTCGCTGTTCCCGCTGCCGTACTCTCGCCGCGCGCTGCTGACGGCGGCCTCCTTGAAGCGCAGCCACTGGATGGGCGGTAGCACAAAGTCCGTCTTCTTCTGGATGCGGCGCAGGGGCGCCGGCATGACATGCGGCTGCTCCATGCGCGCGGGTGTGGGAAGGAGAGGCGGCGTGCGCGCGGCGGCCAGCAGTTCCATGATGGTGCGCGCGGTGGAGAGGCGCTCGGGGTCGTCCTGCGTCTGAGGGGAACCCGTGGGGCTCTGGCTGTCGCTGTCGCTGCTGCTGCTGCCGCTGGAGCTCCGTTCGCGAGTGAGCAGTGTCGCCATGGTCCTCTCGCTCTCGTTCTTGGGCGCTTCTGGTCGACTGGGCAGCGACGGACGGAGGAACGGAGGGGGGCCGGGTGAAAACCCCACAAAAAAATGTTGACGTTCACGCACAGAGCATAAACAAGTCCGCGAAAGTCGATATGGGCGGGGACAAACCTGTGAGATCTTATATCTGTTTGCATTGAGCACTGGATGCCTAATCTGGCCCCGCATACAAATTGGCAGATTACGGCCAGCCCTGCGGACGTCTGGTCAGGTCGTAATCATTCCGTTTACATTTTTGCAGGTTGATACTGTAGGGTATCAGTTTTGGGCGGTAAAAAGGCAGCTGCACGCTCAATTGATTTCGCCCCCCCTCCGCTCCGCTGTGCATGTCCAAACCCAGCACTTGGATTACGCAGATGACGCTGGCTGGATCCATTGGGTTGGTCTTTCCAAGATCTTAGGAGAGCGAGAGGGGAGGAGAGGGGACAGGGCGGTCTCCCGAAGGGTTGGCCTATGCGAATACACGTCGCAATGATGATGTCGCTTATCCACCAGCAGTTTGTTTACCCAGTGATTCGATGATGGCCTGAGCACAGAGCTGTACTGTAGCGACCCATAATACAGACCAGTATACGAAGCTTAACAATGGCGTAATATTCGGTGCTGATGCAGGCTGGCGCCAGCGGGGGGTAATCAAATCCGGGGCGTAATTTACAACCGCACGACCTGGAAATTTCGGCCAGTCGGCTGGTACACTGTACCATCGTCGGTTGCGTGGTTGTCGCTTGAAGGGGCAAGGGGCCAAAGGGTGCGACCCTTGGGGCAGCAGCGTAACGACCCGAAGGCATTTGGCCATGGACAGCGTCGCAGTCGGGAAGCCGCATCCGCTGCATTTATTAGACATACAGCCATGCGCATGGCGGACGTGGCCCCGTTAAAGCTGGACGATGACGGTCTGGCCAAGCCGCGAAAGTCAGCCGCAGGGCCGCTCATGGTCAACCGTACGTTCCACATCCGAGCCGTGGCTGCGCTGTCGCTGCTGCTGCTCTGCTCCTGTAGCTGGAACCTGGTCTCCGTCCGCGTGCTGCAGGACTCTGGTCGCCACTCGCAGTCGCACGCATCGAACGCGGGGGTGCCCATCTCGGAAGACCAACACGCAAACGATCTGGCGCTCGCCATGCTTGGTACATAGTGGTGCACTCGCCTGTCAATGGAGATCCACAGCTTAAGACTCACGCTTGTAGCTGATGCAGCAGGCTCGCCAGACCAAGAGCAAGAGCAGCAACCACCAGCAGCAGACACAGAGACGGATGAAGAGCTCGAGAGTGACGAGCGGCTGAGCTCGGACGCTCTGACCACCCAGGAGGTTAACGTAACAGGCCCATGGGCGTCCATCAAGTCCGTGGCGGAGCTGGACGAGTACGAGTGCGTCTCGTGGCGCCAAACCAGCGAGTGCTCTCCGTCCGGCGAGCGCGATCCAGCCGGCGATCTTCCCTGCGAACAGCGGCTCAAGACGCCCAACGCGGGTTACTGCGAGTACCGCAATCGACGCTCAGGCGAGCTGAAGTTCCTCATGGGCGCGCCCTGCGGCTCTCGGTACAGCGGCCTGCGGCTCACGTGCCTGCACGCCAAGAAGCTGCTGGCGTACAACCTCAAGGCCGTGGAGTACCATCCACGGCAGCCGCTGTCCTATGAGGAGTGCCAACTGGACCTCATCAAGGAGAACGAACGCCACGATCCAACTGCAGCGAGCGTCCAGACCAAGGCGGTCGCTACCAGCCAGCACAAGCACCGCAAGCCGCCCGCGTCCTTCAGCAAGGGCATTGTGATGGTCATCTACGACAAGCTACTGTTGAGTGTGTACGCGTCCGTGCGCTCGCTGCGGAAAATGGGCAGCCAGCTGCCCGTCGAACTTTGGTACAACGCTGACGAGACCGACACAGCGCACCCGCTGATCGTGGAGCTGCGCAACAACTACGGCGCGTTCCTGCGCGAGATCCGCGACCCACGCGCCACCAAGTTCTACACCAAGATCTACGCCAGCTTCTACTCGGCCTTCGACCATGTGCTGCTGCTGGACGCCGACAACTTCCCCGTGCGCGACCCGGACTATCTGTTCGCCACCAAGGCCTACAACGACACCGGCGCGGTGTTCTGGCCGGACTTCTGGTGCGCCAACCGCACAATCTTCAACATCAAGGAGACCAGCTTCGTGTGGGAGCTGCTGGGCGTGGGCTTCGTGGACATGTTCGAGCAGGAGAGCGGCCAGGTGCTGATCGACCGACGGCGCCACGAGCGCGCCATGCACGCGCTGCTGCATTACGGACTCACGGAGCCGCACTATCCGGACACGCTGCATCTGCTCTGGGGCGACAAGGACCTGTTCCGCATGGCCTGGATGCGCACCAACAGCAGCTTCCACATGGTCCAGCGCCCGCCCGGCTCGGCCGGCATGAAGGCCAAGTTCCTCGACATCTTCTGCGGGATTACCATGGTGCAGCATGATCCACTGGGCGACATCATCTTCCTGCACCGCAACATCGTCAAGTTCTCGGGCGACCAGCACGAGCGCCAGTGGACCCACATCCAGCAGTACAAGCCAGGCCAGCATCTCGGCCGGTACAACGTCAAGGGCGTGGTGGACCACAAGCTCTTCCCGCAGTTCCGCAAGTGCTACGGCAAGCACGTGGGCTACCGCCATGCCTACACAGTGCGCGCCATCGAGTCGTTCCCATTCGCCGATATCGAGACGGACCTCATCTCGTTCGTGCAGGAGGGCATGCAGATCCAGCAGCAGAGTGGATGGAAGGGTAGAGTAGAGAGCTGATACAAGTCAATTGACGCCGTGATGAAGTGAGTGGGTGGGTGGTTGCTTTGGTATTATTGCTATTGTATTTGTGGGGTACAGATCACTCAACAGGGCCAGGCGCTAGACTAGATGCTTGGGTGTTGGGAGAGGATAGGAAGATCTATTGGGGACGACGGAGAGACAAGGAGAAGCGCTTGCGTTACTGCGGAGCTGCGGTGGTCTCGGCTGGTGGGGCCTCCGTGGGCGGAACGTAGAACGTGGCCGCTTCCGCCACAAACTCGAGCAGATTCTTCTCCAGGTCCGCAAACGGCAATTCCTCGATCGGCCGCACGGTGAAGGCCTTCTCGTAATAAATATCCTTGCCGTAGCAGCGCGTGAACTGCGGGTAGTAGCGGCCGCCGTTGGCACCGCGCACGTCGTAGATCGAGAGATCGGCTGCGCCCATCTTGAAGTCCTGGATGTGGTCCCACACGATGCGCTTGTTGGCCGACGACAGCTTCTCCTGGTTGCGGTGGAGGAACAGAATCTCGTGCGCCGGGTCGTGCTGCACCATCGTGACGCCGCAAAAGATGTTCTTGTCCGGCAGCTTGAGCCCGGCAGCACCGGGAGGCATGGCGATCATGTGGAAGCTGCTGTTGGTCTTCATCCAGGCGAAGCGGAAGAGGTCCTTGTCGCCCCAGACGAGCCGCATGGCCTCGATCAGTTGCGGATGGAACGCGTAGTACATCATGACGTTCATGGCCTTCATATGTCGCCGCCGGTCGACCACGACCTGGCCGCTCTCCTGCTCAAACATGTCCACGTAGTCCAGATCAAACACGTCCCAGACGAAGCTCGTGGGCTGGATGTTGAAGATGGTCTTCTTGGGCCGCCAGAAGTCCGGCCAGAAGATCGCGCCCTTGTCCTGGAACTCTGGCGTCGAGAATAAATACGTCGGGTCTCGCACGGCAAAGTTGTCGGCGTCCAGCAGCAGGACCTGGTCAAACGCAGAGTAGAACACGGCGTAGACCTTGGTGTAGAACTTGGATGCGCGCGGGTCCTTGATCTCTCGCAGATATGCACCGTGCTTGGTCGTGAGCTCCAGCAGCAGCGGGTTAGTCACGTTGGTCTCGCTGGCAATGTACCAGAGCTCGACCGGCAGTGTGGAGCCCATGGCGCGTAGCGACCGGATGGACGCGTACACGCTCTGCAGCATCTTGCTGTAGATCACGATCACAATGCCCTTGTCATAGCGCACAGAGCCTTCCACGGCCGACGGGTTCAGGCCAGCCACCATTTGGTCGGTCACGAGGTCCTGCTGGCACTGCTCAAAGGAGAACCCGGCGTCGTGCACGTATTCCGGTGCCTTGCGCCCGTAATCCAGAATGGCAGCGAAGTCCTGGCACTGGAACTGCACACCGGGGCGCAAGGAATCGCAGTCCATTTCCATAACGCGCTGGATCTTGCCCGTGCTTGAGTGGCGGATCTCGCAATAGCCCGCCACGCCATCGTTGATCGTGGCATTGCACGCCGCGTCTCGAGTCTCATCCATGACGCTGCTGGGCGAGCAGTCCTTGCGGCCGCGCCATCCCACGCATTCGTACTCGGAGAGGTTGCCCAGCTTGCGCCAGCGCTCTTCGACCGGCAGCTTGACCAGCCGTGGCTCGGGCGACGCTTCCGGCAGCTTCTTGGCGGGTGCAGCGGGCGTTAACGCATTGTTGGTCTCTGCATCCACAGCATGGCCGCCGCGCAATGCGTTGGCGCCATTGAGCACATCTCGCTGTTGGATCACGTACGCGACCGAGATGAGACCAATCGTGCAGGCGATCACGATAAACACAAACAGCCCAAACAGGCGCGCGGTCACGCCGTGCATGTTCATGGCCGCAGCCGAGTTCTTGCGCTTGTGCGGCGGCAGCAGCGCCGCGAGGTCCTCGGCGCTTCGGGATGAGGAGGAGGCGGACATGCGCGTGGCGTGGTCGGGTCGAACAGAGGCTTGCTGCCACGGTAAGGGCATGCTACGCGGCACCACGGACACTGTGAGAGAGACGGAGGCCACGCAGACGCAGACGGATGCAGACGGAGACCGACGGACTCTCTCGGCTGCTGCTTGGGTGTCGAAGTGACTTCCGGTTTCCACTGTGCACCCGGCCAACGCGCTTGTATTTGGATCGCCTTTTCCACGGATCCTCCCCCTCCCCCTTTTTACCCTAAGCCTAACTCTCTGGCAGTGGCCTAACTGGCCGTTTGTTCAGAGCGCCACAGAACCGATAACGGCTTTCCATGGTAGCAGCCAATCATAATTCGTAGAATGGAATTTCAACCAATCATATCACGAAATTGTCACATACCAGATGGGTTATGCGTACCAGCTGCGTTAGTGGCTTCTTCAGAAGTCTGGCTGGATCGCTGTTGCGGAAAATCCATTGGTGCGCAGGTTTGGACCTGGAGTCTGTATACTAGGGTACATTTCCAGACCCCTACCCGCGTCGACCTGATTGCTTGTGTTTTGTAACAGTTAAATGTCATGGATCCGGATCGATCGCTTTCGCGTCGTTTCAGCTGAAAACGCAGCCCATCCTCATAATGCGCGCGACCTACACGGGCGACCTGGTGGACGGCCTGCGCGAGGGCCAGGGCCGGCTGCTGTTCGCCAATGGAGATGTGTACGAGGGCGGCTTCGCCAAGGGCTTCCGCCACGGCCGCGGCGTGTTCACGAGCGAGCGCGGCGCTAGAGAGTACGACGGCGAATGGAGACGCAGTGCCAAGCACGGACTGGGCAAGGAGCGGTGGATCAAGAGCGGCGACTGGTACGAAGGCGAGTACGAGAACGACGCGTTCCATGGCAAGGGTGAGCTCGTGAAGGGAGTCAGCAGCAGCAAGTACGACGGCGAGTTTCGCAATGGGCGCAAACACGGCTTTGGTCGCATGGAGTTCCCGCATCCATCGTCCAAGACCGACGCAGCCACGGATCTGAAAGCGATCCTTTCGGTCACAAGGACCAACAGCTCGGCATCTGTCTACGAGGGCTCCTGGAAGGACGGCCGCATGCACGGCGAGGGCAAATACACACGAAGCGACGGGGGGTTTTACCAAGGCACGTGGCTCAACGGGCTCTGCCACGGCGTGGGCAAGGAAATGAGCATGCAGACTGGCGAGATCTTCGAGGGCACGTGGCAGAGCGGCATGCGCCATGGCGAGGGCACAGTCACGCGGCACGGCAAACGCCGCAAGGGCCTGTGGGACATGGGCAAGCGCGTGAAATGGACGACGGCCGAAATGCCCGTGTCCAACAAATAATATTTGCATTGCTCTACTTGGATGGTCTAGCCAGGATGGCTCCCCGAGGACCCTTCCTTCGTCTACGTGGACGACGCCAAACAGCGATACAAATTGAGTGAGCCACTCCCACACTCAAGAGGCCAGCGGATGCACACGTACACTGCTCCCGAGGGCACCAGGCGACGCTTCTTGGAGAGAGTACCTGCCGTCGTGGTCGCCTCTTGGTACTCCGCCACTGCTGCTGATGCTGCTGGTTTGCTGCTGGTTGTGCTTGACACCATGGAGGAGATCATGCTCGGCGCCATCGCGGTCGTCGCTCGAATCGTTTCCTTCTCTGAGATGCTACACGCCTGTTGCAATTGGCTCAGGACAGGCTTGTTGGGCGATCCATGGAGGGCCGTCAGCAGCGCCATGACTTGCTGCGGAGGGTTGGTGGCCACCAGCGGCAGCGCCATGATGCCTTTGCGGGAGATCGTGTCGCTGAACTTGTAGGTCAGCAGCAGCGAGGCTGCCGGCGAGTCAGTGTTCGTCTTTTCCCCCATCTGGACTTGGATCTCAACGTTTGCGTGCGTCTCCAGCGTTGTCTGCCATCATCATGCAAAGTGAGCGGATCGACGGACTGCTAATGCCCACGCACTGCTTGCCGAACGCACCAGCAGCAAGCCCACGAACGCAGATACGCCGATCTGCAGGCCCAGCTCTTCGATCTGAACGAGCAACGCACATGAGAGAGATTTTACCAACGCCAATGCCATTGGCACGCACGTGCTCCTCCAGGTCGCTGGCTTCCATCACGCGCTCAAAGGCCCAGGAGCTACACGATTCATGGTCGCTGCTGGCGCTTTGGGTCACCAGCACGGTGAACGTGAACGCTGAGGCCTGCTGCTGCCTGATGAACGCCACCCACGCGGGCTCCGCAGCGCTTGGCTCACTCGCATACGACCGAATCAGCATTCCGTTCCTCAACCCACAAGTGCACTGCACGCTGAATTCAAACAACCTTCGCGCAACAGATGGGTATTTTATAAAATAATGATGAATTGTTTAGGTGTTTCATTAAATCAGTGGCGCGTAATGGCGTCCATGAGCAGATTCGCTCCGCGATCCCGATGATCGAGAACGAGCCGTTGGAGCCTCTGGGTGAGACGACTGAGCAGCTCCTGTGTCTTGAGCTTGTCCTCCTCACAGCCACGGATCCGAAAGGAGAAGCTTCCCTGCAGGAAGCTGGCGTTGGGCCCAAACTCTGGTGGCGCGCTCTGGATCACGGCCCAACTGGCGCCGTGGACGCCCGGAGACGTCATGGGCTGCTCCGGATGAACCCACTCGTCCATGGATTCCCACAGCAGAACAGTCCGCTGTGGCTCGACGATGCGGCGAAGCACGAACCGGCCGAGTGCAGTCTGGTCTTCAGAGCTCTCCTTCACGCCAAGCTGCACGCTCATCGACTTCTTCTGGGCAAACTACAATGCACAGGCGCAGCGTATAAGCTCTTCAGATACCTGGACAAACGACAGCGGTCAACGCACCGTGATCTGATCCTTGGCGTCGCTCTTGAGCACAGCGTCCATGCCCGAGACTCTGCACAGGACGGTGGCAAGGACTGCGACAGGGAAAGGCAGGATGGCCGTGGTCTTGTAGTCCACGCCAGCGCCGTCGGCATGCTGCACGACCTGTGGCTGCATGTCTGACAGGCCAGACGGTAGAATCTGCACCAGCAGTGCGTCCAGATCGTGGTAGCGTTTCTCTACGCTGAGCTGCAGGATTTTCCAAACGCGCGTGTTGTCCAGATAAGCGGCATTAGCGACTCGCATGCTGCGCATGGACTCCGCAATAGCGATGTGTCGCGTCTGAGGAGAGTCCATGAGCCAAGGAATACGCCAATGAACAACAGACCAACAGCAGCAGCACGTACGATGTGGAGGCGAGTCACTTGCTTGTCCAGAACCCCCTTCAGACGATTGACCAGCTTGAGGTTCTTTCCCAGCTGCTTTCTCAGCAGAACGTTCGCTTCTTGCGCTCGGTCACTCGCCAGGCGCTCGCTCGTGGCGACGGATCTCCATGACCGAACGCCATGGCTGGGATTCACAAACTGGTCCAGGGAGTCGATAGTCAGCAGCTGGTCAGTGCGGATGCTCTCGATTTCGCACTCGAGCGCCTCGATCTCCTGGCGCAAGTCCAATATCTCACGGCGCCGGCTCCGTGTGAGTACCGGCGTCTTCGCTGCCAATGCGACGGGCTTGACGATGACGTCGGAAGCGCTGCACTCATCAAGGTCGACTGACGCCAGGATCTCCTCGAGCGCTGGATCCAGCATGCTGTTGCAGAGTGGCGACCTCCAGTGACGTTCTTCCTGTTGATGGATGATGAATGAACGAGTGGATTTTTCTCCGTTGAAATGGGTTCAATACCGGTATATACCGGTACATCATTCAGCTATCAGAGCCATGTCCGTGAGCCGATTGGCCACCAGTCGGCATCGGCGGTTGAAAAACTGCTCGTGTAGGTGGAGAATGCTGCTGATCTCCGGATGGACGTGGCTTGTCAGACCTCCAGCAGCAGGTTGGGCGACGCGGAGCGAGACCGCGACCTGGAGAAAGCTCCCGTTCTTTCCGAGCTCTGGGATCGGCTCCACCAGAGCCCAACTGGAGGCGTGCACTTCAATTGGATCACCGCTATACGGAGAAGACGCGGCGGCATTTGACCAGTGGGCGCAGGATTCCCACAGCAACACGCTGCGGTTCTTCAGCTCCATTCGTCTCATCAGGAACCACGACTTCACGCGACGACTGGCTCCATCGGCGTCCAGTTGAATCGCGCTCTTCTTTCCAAACTATCATAAGAGAGGGATACTCCGTGAGCCCCTCGGTCCCAGTTACATTCAAATAGCCAACATACCAATCGATCATCGTTGAAGCTTCTGCCCACGGTGTCCAGGTCCATGGTCTTGGCCACCGCATCGGTGGTGGATCTCACATCCAGTGGCTGGATATGCGACTCCTTAAAGTCTACGCCGACGCCATCCGCATGGCTGATGACGGTGGAGAACTCGGCCATCGATTCGGTCGGTATGCATTGAGCAAACAGTTGGTCCATCTGCCGGCAGCGACGATCCATGCGGAAGCGCATCATGTTGTAAATGCGCGTATCATCCGCTTCGCTCTCGGTCGGAAGCGGCTGCATGGACAATGGGAGACAGCTGCGCGCCTGCATGACCGCGATCTGAATTCGCATCAGCTTTCTTGCGCGATTGACCAGCTGCTGATTCACCCGCAGCCGCTTCTTTAGACGAACGTTCTCTGTGTTGGCTTGAGTTGCCGCTTGCTTCTCGTGCGTGGCGATCAGTCGCCATTGCGGGCGACACTGTCTTGGATGCAAGAATTGGTCCAGTGAATCACCCAGTAACTGGTTCACACGCAAACCATCAACCTCGCTCTGCAAACGCTCGATCTGCTGCAGTAGCTCCTGGATCTGCATACGTGGGCTTGGACGCTGCGTCTTCGGAGAACTGGATCGGACGTCGCTGTTAGAGGTAATAGCATATGAAGGACCTGCACTCTCGCTCTCCACCGTCTCCTTGTCCAGGAGCTCCATCTCGCACAGGAAGTCTGAAAGTACGTCGTGTGTGTGAGCATCCCACGACTCGGTCTCTGCTTCCTCGGCCATGCGATTCAGTTATCAAGAAAGATACTGAGCTGGTGAGCAAGCAGCCCAACTCAGACGTGTCCAGCGACTGGATTTTGATGGTGGGTACGCACCATTGGATTTTCAACGGACAAATGGGTTCAACACCTTAGGCGTTCACGTATTCTTGCGACTGCTGAGACTCATGTCCATAAGAAGATTCCCGATCAATCGCCGTTGGTGGATGTAGAACTTCTCCAACATGTGGAGTACACGACGCAGCGCTGGATCGACTGACCCGTTTCTAGCTCCACCGCCGCACTCCCGCACTCGAATGGAAAAGGCCGCTTGCAGGAAGCTGACTCGCTCTCCAAGCTCTGGTAGTGGCTCGACCACGGCCCAACTAGCTCCATGGAAGGCGGGCGTGCCCACTGATGACTCTGTCTGCTCGTTCTCCAACGACCATTCGTCCAGGGATTCCCAGAGCAGCACCGTTCGATGGCGTTCTTCAATCCGTCGCACAAGGAATTGCCCCTGTACGCGTCGTTGCTCGATCAAACGGTTCGGTCCATACTTTGAGCCCAAATGCACTGACAGCGCTTCTTTCTTCACGTACTACAGAGGACATGAAGATCAGGAAGGGAGAAGACGTTTGACCTCTGAAGACGACGTACCAGCCCATGGCCGTCGAGCGTTCTCAGAGCGGCGTCTCTCTCCGTAGATTCGCAGAGCGCGTCACAGACAGACTTCACGTCGAAAGGCAAGACACGCGAGTCTTTGAAATCCACACCACTGCCGTCCGCGTGCACCACGACCTCCGAGAGCTCCCCTGGAGAGGCAGCAGACATGCATTGGGACAGCTCTCGGTCCAGCTCTCGATACCGGCGGTCGAGGTTTGCGCGCAGCATATTGCAGATCTCCTCATCGTTGTTGTCGCGAATGAACGTGGAGCACGATCGAGGGCCAATTGTTGCGAGATACTGCGTCCATGTATGCAACAAGTGAGTGATTTCAATACACAGCTACGTCAGCAATGCCAGACGCAACGTACCTTTGCGTGGTCGATGTGCCTCTGCATCACTTTCTTCACGGCTTTAACTAGGCGGAGATTCTTCCTCAAGCGCTTCTTCAGCTGCGCATTCTCTGCGTGCGCTCGGTTGCTCAACTGCTGCTCGTCTGCGGCCAGCAGTCGGTAGTTCGGTCGGTACTGCTTGGGGTTCAGAAACTGCTCCAGTGAATAGCCCAGAAGTTGGTTCGCACGCAAACTCTCGAGCTGCAGCGTCAGCAACTCGATTTCGTTGTGCCGATCTTGGATCTGAAGCCGTTGGCTGCGAGTTCGCTTTGCGTTTGTTGTCTTGGGTTTGGCCAACGCCTCCGTGCTGCCGGCGCTCCCAGAGTCGGACAATGCGCTGGACTGGTCAGAGAGCAGCAGATCAGCAATGCCTAGCTCCGCAGGCGTTCCGGAAGCATCCAGCGAGTCCATATCACTGAGAAAAGCGTCGAGCGCCAGGAGGTCTGTTGTGTGCTGCATACTGGCGACTGGAGAAGTGAGCGACTGACGTGTGCGCCCGTCTCTGACGTGTTTCAGAGAGTGGTACTGACTGCAAACATCGGATGGCGCAATTCAGCACCCAACTTGCTGAGAATGCGGACTTGCACGGCAGGATACTTGAGTGCCTCATGTCCTGCGGTATGGTGTCCTGACAATTACTTAAGTATCATTGCGCGTCTGGCTTACGACACATATCCATGAGCAGTTTCCCAACAAGTCGTCGCTGGCGGGCGATGAACTGCTCAATGAACTGGAAAATGAGCCCAATCTCTTGGTTCCCGAGGTCATTTCGCTCACTCACTTTCATCCGAATCGACGTCACAGTCTGCAGGAAGCATACGCTCTCGCCCACCTCTGGAAGTGGCTCGATGGTAGCCCAGCTGGCTCCGTGTACAGCTGGCCATCGCTCTCGTGAGGATGTCGCTGCTGTGTCATAGGGAGGCGACCACGTTTCAAACGATTCCCACACCAACACGATTCGGTTCGACTCCGTTATCCGCCGCAACACAGACTGCCCTGTCGTGGCTTTTCTCTTGGTGATGCCGTGCGCCTGAGGAACTGCAGCCTTACGCTTGACAAACTACGTCCAAGAATCGACAGTCAAGCTAAGCTAAGTGTTTAGACCTCAAACCACGCAAACCAGCAAGTACCAGATCGGAATCGAGCGCTGAATCCACGTTCACAGCCTTGTACAGCGCTCGGCAGACAATTTCTGAAGTAAACGGCAACACGCGCGACGTCTTGAAGTCCACGCCGGCACCATCAGCATGCAGAACGACCTGCGAAAGCTCAGTCGGCGCTGTCACGGGTGCGCACTGCGAAAGGACTTGGCCAAGCTGAGCGCATTTCATATCCAGATTGGAACACAGCATGCTGTAGATCCGCAGATCAGCGTCCTGGTTCGTGAACAGCGAACTTCGTGGAGGATCCAAGGTCGAAATCTGACGGATGTGATGCATTGCAAGGGGCAAATACAGATCAGTTGACGCTCGTGGGTAGAAGTTATTGCGCCAGGTACCTTGGCAATCGCGAATTGCTTGGACAGCAGCCGTCTCACGCTTCTGATTTGAGTCACTCTCTCTCGCACACGGAGTTTTAGCCGCGCGTTCTCAGCTTGAGCGTGTTCTGCTGCCTGCTTCGCATCAGTCGCCAGCAGTCGATAGTCTGGCCGATACCTCTTGGGGTTCAAAAACTGCTCCAGTGAGTCTCCAAGCAGCTGGTCCGCGCGTAGACTCTCGACCTGATGCATCAGCGTCTCAATCTCATGCTGCAGCTCTTGGACCTGGTGACGGTGGCTTCGTCTTTGCTTGGCAGCTTTGGATCGAG
Source organism: Elongisporangium senticosum (assembly GCA_023335835.1). Lineage (NCBI taxonomy): Eukaryota > Oomycota > Peronosporomycetes > Pythiales > Pythiaceae > Elongisporangium > Elongisporangium senticosum. The sequence continues at coordinate 4,580 of JAADVQ010000021.1, read as the reverse complement.
CCTTTGGGTGTACTACAGCGTTCAAGCACTTGGTACTGCTCATACTGCTGCCCTCGGACGTGGCGCTCGATTCGCTAGTGGTGTCTGCGTCGATCTCCATGAGAGGAGCTGAAGCTGCGACGAAGAGCTCTTCAAGCGAAGGCACAGAGCTGCTCATGCTACTCAGAAGGCCGTCGAAAGGCTGCAGCCACTGGGGCCCACACAGAACAGACTCCTCCATGCTGCTACACATCCCTTTGGAAGCAGGCGCCTGGGCTTCCTCCGCTCTCTCTGCCGACGGACCTGGCTGGAGCATGGAAATGGAATAATGGCCTGTCTATGGCCAGAATACCACCCATTGAGGCCATCCACTCATCACGATTGACACGCATCCGACGTCCAACATGGCGTTCAGTTGGCTGTATTACGCCTTCAGCGACAAGTCTGTGAGCAGATTGGCCACTAATCGGCTTCTCCGGCTCACGAAATGCTCGTACAAGTGGAGAATCGCGCTCAGCTCTGGCGTACGCTTGCTGCTGCTGCCGCCGGCAGCGCCACGCGCGCGAACTGATACTGCGATCTGAAGAAAGCTCCCGTTCTCCCCAAGCTCCGGGATCGGATCTGCAGTCGCCCAGCTGGAGGTGAGCACCTCAACTGGCGACGACGTGGGTGATCCTGTGGGCACCCATTTGGCGAAGGATTCCCACAACACGACACGCCGATGCGCCAGCTCAATCCGCCGCAGTAGGAACCACGACTTCACGCTTCGGTAAGCTCCATCCGTGTCCAGCTGCACGTTGTTCACCTTCACATACTATTACAACACCAGCGATGTGAGTTCAGCATCCTCCACCGGCGTAGTCCAGGCACCCAGACAACCGTCGTACCAGTCGATCTTGGCCGACGTTGCCGCCCTCGCTGTCCAGGTCCATGCTCCAGAAGAGCGCGTCACTGGAGGATTCCACTTCCAGCGGCAAGATGTGCGATTCCTTGAAGTCGACGCCGACGCCATCAGCATGGCTGATAACAGTAGACAGCTCGACCACTGAAGCGGTTGCTTTGCTTTGAGCAAACAAACGATCCATCTGCCGGCACCGGAGATCCATACGGAGTCGCAGCATGCTGCAAGTGCGAGCATCGCCCGTATCGCTCTCGATCGAATGCGACTGCATGAACAGTGGGAAACCGCAGCGCGCCTGTCAAAATAAGCATTAGAACCGCTCGGCAAGCGACATGCGAACGCAAAACGCATAGCAATATACCTGGATGGACGCGGTCTGCGTTTGCATCAGTCTTCTAGCGCGCCTGATCAGCTGCAGGTTCTTCTGCAGTCGCTTCTTCAGACGAACGTTCTCTGTGTTGGCTTGGGAAGTCGCATGCTGCTCATGCGTGGCGACCAGTCGCCAGCGCGGACGACAGCGGCTTGGATACAGGAACTGCTCCAGTGAATCGCCCAGCAGCTGATTCACGCGCAAGCCATCGACCTCGCTCTGCAAACGCTCAATCTGCTGAAGCAGATCCTGGATCTGCATGCGTGGGCTACGACGCTGCACCTTCGTGGAGTTGGGCGTTCTAGCCAAGCACGTGGGGCTGTCATTCGTATCGTTTGAAGATCCCTTCGCGGTTTCGTTCAAGACGCTGGAGCTCTGGAGCGACAACTGGTCCGTTTCACGCGGGGCGTCGAGCGAACAAACACCATCGTAGGGCTCCGTCTCTGCCGCTGCTGCATACGTGGACATGGCTGCTTCAGGGCAATTGCTGAGCCGGGAATGAGCGTCTGGCGTTTGGTTCATCCCTGATATAAGTTCAGCGCCTGGATTTTCAAGCGATGTCCAACGCCAGGAATGCATGTGAGAGACGATCATTCCGCACTCCCCCAGTCCAGTCTCCGATCCGGCCTCTGATGGCGTGGCATCATCGCCTTTGATTGTGGCAAGCCGCTATCTGATCCCAAACGACCTTCCGGGCTGCTTGGGAAGCCACCACCACTGGATTTTCGTGGTTCTTTGTGCGGTCGTGTCGAACGCCACTATACCGTATACCCATGTCCCATGTCCGGATAAAGCGCTGTGCCATGAGCCCAGCTTTGATGCACTTGGGGACTTCAACTGGTACGCGGCAATGGAATGTGACTGGGCTGCTGCTCTGCCGAGCGAGGAGGGCGGCCACATGATGACTCCGGCCGAGCTCACGGCGTTCCTGAACGACATGGACACGCTAGAGCTGATGGACGCGGCGTCTCCTGGCTCGGATCTCAACCAACCGGAATCCAAGCGCGATCGTGAGTCGCAGGACAGCTCCAGCTCCATGGGCGCGGAGGAGCCTTCCCCAATCCAGAGCCAACGCAAGAAGCTACGGTATCCAGACCACAAGCGAGCGCTCCACCTGGAGATCAATGCGCTGCAGAGGGAGCTGCGCCAACTCCGAGACCAGCACAGCTCGTACCACCATGACGTTCGACTGGAGACAGGCAACTACTGCAGGCGAAGGAACTGGAAGTGCCGCGCGCTACGAGCGCGAAGCGATCAAGCGCACACGACAGAGACCAACGCGCAGCTCAAGAAGCAGACGACCGCCATCACAAGCTTCACCCAGAGTCTGCAGCTTCTATTGGCCGATGAGATGAAGAACGACGAGCGTCCTAATGATGACGCGGGCTTTTATCACACTCTCAGCGAGGAACTGCAAGCACATCTACGACAACTGGACGAAGTGCAGAACCCTCCTTCAACGCGCAAGCGGAGGGCAAGAGCAGCGCGAGGCAAGCGCGGGCAGAAGGTACCAGCGATCATTCCAGCACCAAGGGACCCAGCAAGCCACACAGCAGCCGAAGTGCTCGACTCCGCGACCGTGAGCGACTCGGTGTGCCGCTTTATTATGGCCAATGGCTCCAAGCTGTCGATGATAGCGCCCGCCACGATCGTTCGCCAATCCCCAGTGCTGAATCGATGAAGGACGTCGGAGTTTTGTCTCAAGACAGATCGTTTTGCAAGCGACGCATCGTAATAGCAGCAGGGCACCAAGATGAGCAGCAAGCAGGACCTGCTCCTTTACTAACGGAACTGTACCGGTGAGCCTTCCAGACACACGAATCAGTCCAGTTCCCAACTCTGAGTTCAACGACAAACCATTCCTGCCCGGGCTTTGTGCGGTTGCAACGTGGCGGCCGGTCATCCCTCTGGCTCGATGCGATCCCTCACAATACCCCGCTCATGTCGTAGGACGACCAAGAGCCATGCTGTACTCCTGAGGACGCACGCGGCGGTGCCAGCTCGGCATTCTCGCAAACTGCACCAGTCGACCAAGCGGCTACTCTCTCCCGACCACCGCAGTATTAATTCGGCTTAGTCGTTTGGTGGGCAGACTCAATGTATGCTCTCTCAGGATACAGCAAGTACACGCAGGAGCTGGAAGCCACGCGCTCGGCTCGCTCGGCCCGCGAGGAAGCGCGTCGACGACAAGCGCGGTTTAACGGCGGCGATGGGCGTACGAAGCACGATGCCCACGGAAATCTCGCGCCGGTGTCGGAGCAAGCTCACGGCGAATTCTTCGTGGTCCACGATTGAGGCCAAGAAGAAGGCGATAAAGGATTACGCTGAGGATGCGCCGGAGGCAGCGTAAGCCCAGAGATCTCTCTGGAAACCCAGTGAATTAGAAGGCATAAACAAATAACATCTAGAGGTACCATAGCCAAACCCACCGCAGCGTTTTCTCATTCTCACTAGTACTGGTTGGACACACAAACGACCTGATCTCCAACTTCCGTGTTTCACAGGGCAATGAGCGAAGCAGCTTTGAATGGACATGAGGCGGTCGTGGGATGGCATTGCAGTTCTCACGCAGTGTGCTATAGAAATCGAGTCTTGGTTATCTCGCCTTGGCGCAACAAACAAGACTGGAAGGCCCACTGGAGCATATCAAATTGTTCGTAATTGGGAAGGTTGTTGGGAAATCAGAGTTCCAGTCAAGATCGTGTTGAATGTGCCGATTCATGCAACAAAGTTATTCTAAGAACTCGGCCTGTTCCTCCTTCAGAATCTGGTGCGGTCTTATGGATGGGTCGTCATCTGCGCCTTGGATCAAAGTGTGTGAGAGCGAGAGATTCGAGACGTGTCGTGTTGATTACGAGCACGTGATGGTGCTGGGCTGGCCCTTGCACGTGCCGGTGTTGGTGGCCGTGGCCGTGACGCCCGAGAACGTCCAGGCGGAGACCACAGCCGGGTTGGTCAAGACGTCGTACTTGTAGGTGCAGGTGCCCGTGAGGCCGTTGATCTTGATGTCGGAGATCGTGACCTTGCTGGTGGCCGTGCCCGAGTAGGCGCCCTTGCTCTTGTCGTAGTCCGAGTGGATCACGATGGCGTACTTAACGTTTGAGAGGATGTTGCTGGTGTACGTGGCATTGTAGACCTTGCCGTACTCCTCCACGATGGTCTTGATACGGATGCCGTTGACGCTGTTCGTGATGGTGTTGCCGCTGACAATGAGTCCCGAGACCGTGGTGGTCGAGTCCACGACCGAGCCGCCAAGTGAGCCAATGGAGATGCCGTGGCCGCCCGAGCACAGGTTGTTGGAGAAGGTGGTGTACTGGCTGGACTGCATGG